>APFE031375610.1:0-13623 GCA_000404065.3 Pinus taeda
TTTATATTACTATGGCAATGCCATTTTTTTCTCGCAAGGTTGCATCCATTTGTTTTTTTTAAGACATTAAAAGAATCTAGCTGCTATGGTTTGTTATGATCGATGGGTTATCTTTCAGATTATATTGTAGATGATGTTAGATGCATTAAATCATTTTGAAATAAACACGGACATGCCGTTGGCATTGATTAGCGGCATATGCTACAATAACTTATCTTCATTGAAAAAGAGGTTGATGTATTCATTGAGAATCTCTCACACTAAAACTTCTTGAAACATGGCTTGAAACACCATGTGTTATTGATGTTTTCATAGAAGTTGCAACAATGAATGTTGAAGGCAACATGGATGTTGTAGAAAATAAAAATGTTAATGAAATTTCCATGCAATAGTGTCCTTGAGAGACAAAATATTTTTATGATTTATTTTGGAACAAATTGATGAAGAGCAAGCTATGGAAGGTGATATATCCTCCATATAAACCCAAAAATCCAAATTATAAATTACATTTTTTATTAAAATTAAGTGCTAAGTTCTCCCTAAGGATGGTCAAAATGACATTTATTAAGCAAAGAAGCCATAGAAGCACTGGAAGTAATGGTAAATGTATAAAGCATTCATACATATGTTTTCCAGAGTCCAGACTCCACCCTATGTTAGAGGCTTACCAGAATTTGATCGCCACAGAGTCATTAATTGGTCAAGTTTATGAGGTACAAGGTTCATGTATCTCCCCATTCAAAGTGAGTACAATGGAGTAGGATAGATCTTCAATCCCTAGCCGAAGGATGAATAAATCTACCATCACTGACAGGGAAGGCATGTAAAACAATATTAAAACTACCATCACCGAGGGGAAAAGAACTCCAACCTTGCCTTTAGGTGATAGGAATAAAAAAAGATGTAAACAGTAGTAATTCTGATATCACTGAGGGGAATATGTGCAAACAATATTAACTACTATCACTAAAGGGAAAAGAACTCCAGACCTTGCCTTCAGGTGCCAGCAAGCAAACATATTCAGATTTCCAACCAGCTCATCCCTGGTGCATCACCAGTGTAAAGACAGACTTCCAAATTCCTACCAAAGCATCAATCAGTTTCCAAATAAGATTCAACGGTATTTGGGTATTTATTCAGTTTTAAGAAACCAACAAGGATGGTAGGCAGTAGTGTTCTTTTCCCAGTATGTACAATCATTATTGGACAAACTTAAGCTTTGTCGTATTGGGTTTCAGGACTAAACTTCTGGCTAATTGTTATCATAATGAGATTACAATGGGTAAATTGGACTGTATCGGAAACCTCAAAATAGGCTGTCGTAATCTTCACGTTTCTTGGTGCTTGATAATATAAATACTGACCTTAGATTTGATGTGTGGGAGGTGCATGATAATATAAACATCGTTGCAAAATTCCTAATTAAAGTTCAGAAATTAGTCTGAAATTAGAAGATCTACACAAATCTAGACCTTTTTTATGTCAGCTGTGTTTGTGATATATGGAAATGTACTGGATAGTACACATTTAAAACAAGATAACATAATAAAAATACACATTTTTGTGACATATGGAACCATACTGAATGGTACACATTTAAGAGAACACAACACAGTAAAAATAAGAGAAGTTGCGATTACTTAAGGAATCAGCAAACATGTCACTTGGCAGAATCAAACAATGGTGGGGCAAGAACAACACTCGACTTTAACAGACCCCGCAGACTTCCGTTTGACAACTTTGCTCTAAAATGTAGGATTAACTTAAAATTTCATTGTTTGCATATAACTAGCTATCCTACGACTAGTAGCAGATAGATTAATACTTTTTCCCTTGGCCAATTGGATGCCCCCATTCTCCAATTGCAGATCAGTCCTCAAAATCTTATGTTAATTTTCTTAATTATGCAACACCTTATATTAAGATTCTTAACCATGATACAAAAGGATTATAGTATTAACTGTGACAAATATTTCAAATTATAGTTTTGCATTCAATCCCAAATAAAAAGCAACAGTAAATTGAGCACTCTCACAAAACGTGAAACCTACACATATATGACAGAGCTATTCGTGTTTACTCTATGGTCACTATTTTGAATCTGTACTAAGGTGACCTAAAAATTAGGACAAGAATACAAAACATCAAAATATACAAATTTGTTACTTCTGCATATAATTAATAAAATTAATTAAATTTTCGAGTAAGAGAGTAATTTTTTTTTGGTTAGTTGACTAAAATTGAGTTATAAGGAGTCGAAGTGAACTACTAACCATTTGGAAAGACTAAAAGTCTGTACAGAGGAAGCAGGGGTGGTAGTGATCACATAGGATCAATGAAAATCAGGGACTTGATTATGCCTAGAGGCTTGGTCATGCCACAAATGGTGAGAAAGAGGAATTGACAAATTATCAAGGCCTTGAACTGCTTAGGGCAGCGGGAATAAAATGTGTTACAGTGATTCCACCATAGTAATTTGAAATTTGCATTGTCGAGTGTCTCCACAAGAAATTCGTCTTGTAGAGTTCAAGCGAGTCTTGCTACACTCATTCATAGAGTTCAAGCAATGATAGGAGATTTTTGGGGAAATAACATGTGTAATAGTGGTGGGGATTCCACCATTGTAATATGAAATTTGCATTGTCGAATGTCTCCACAAGAAAATGTCTTGATCGACTCATTCATAGAGTTCAAGCAATGATAGGAGATTTTGAAAATTCCTATACACAGTTCTCATCCGAGAAAGAAAAATATTATCAAAATTGAAGTCTTTCAGGCCCTAAGAATGCTCCATTCAATCACAGATTCAAGGGCCAAATCCTCAATTCAATCGCAGATTTCATATAAAGTAATTAATGTGGAAAAAGTCCACAAAAATTAGGATTAAATTCTAAAATTGCGATTTTTTCAACAAAACTATTTAATCCTCTGATTTTTTGCAGACTTTTTCAGAAACAAAAAAATCGCGATTTATTCATTATATGCCCAATTTTATCGGGAGTTGACCCAAAAAGTCTGTTGTCTTAAGAGTTGAGACTCGGACAAAACTCAAGATTCAGGAGTTGATTCACTATTTTGATATGCGATGTAGCACTAGACTTCCTATACATATTATATATTAGCTTTCTTTACATGTTTATGTGGAAATTCATTTATTTGATGTTGTGAATACTCTAGATGTTAAAAAAAATAAAAAAATAAATGAATATTTTTGTGTTTTTTTAATTTTCCCGACTTTTTTAACGAGTTTTTCAACTTTTGGACCCTTTCCGTAATTCCGACTTCTTTTTCCACATTGATAATTCCAACTTCAACTTTTTCCACATTGATATAAACTTTTGGACCCTTGTCGTAATTCCGACTTCGACTTCGAATTTTTCCACATTGATATAAACGTTTCGGGGCCAATATGGGGGTCTCAATTCAAGGGCGGAGTCGGGGACTAATTTGGGGGTCATTTTAAGAAGAGTATTTCATATAAACGATAGCGAGGGCTGCTCGGCCTTCTCTCCTGTCCCATGATATAACCTTACTATATACACAAGTACGTCTTGTTGCCCCAAGTGTTAGACTGTTAGTTCAGGTACACAAGTGAGAAATGGGAGTTAAAGCCACTGCAGAGACCTTTACTTCAACATTCATACTCACTAACAATAAGATTTATTAACTGTATAATAATGAGGAAGACTGTTGCATGTGGTTTTATTGCCCAGTTCTTGGGTGTTGGGTTTATTGTATTAGCTAGCCCTTCAAGTCGGATTCCTCTGATATTAGGAGTTTGGGTTTTTGCATTGATGATCTCTGTCAAGCAAGCTAGAAGTCTGGTGAATTCACCAGTCATTACATTATTGATTCAGCCAACAAAGGGCATCAGTTTCAGATTGCATTCTAGGGGTCACAGGTTGAAGAAGAGCTATCTCAGTGCTGCTGTGACTTAGGTGCCATCATGGTTCATTGCCAGTCTCGCAGGGTGTGGTGTCCTGTGTGAATGTGATGTTTATAAGGCTCAATGCGAATTGGCAAATGCATCCTACAAATGGACCAGATGGCAGGGAGATTGGAAATACAAAGCAACGACAGAAAGTTGTGTTAGGGATCAGTGTGCAATTGAATCTGCCATCCAAATGTTGTTATCTAATGAATGGGAGCATGTTTTTGGAGCTTGTATGCATGCTCACAAGAGGAAATATAAGCGGTTGGAGACAAATTGGGTTTCCTGTATACTCTGGTCACCGAATTGCGGAAAATCTTTAGACCTCTTCTCATTTCGGTCCAACATGTACGAAGGAGCGACTTCAGAGATTCAGCACCCCTACAAGCCATCTGCAGAGTTTTCCATGTTCGAGGCCAATAAATGGACTCGTTTGATGTGAATATGAACTCAGTGAAACATGTGGTGCAGAGTCTTACGTTGGCACGAACGAAGAAGCCCCTCGAGGGCCATATTCTCTGTAATCTTTTGTGCTAGTTATGTTGTGGTAGCTTTTTGGTTAAACAAGCATTTTAGGCAATATACACGCCAAGTATATAGGAATAGGTATGAGTAAGCTGGGAGTAACAATTTTTCAATAAAAATATTCTATGAGCAGCAGGCTGCAATTGTTTTCATTTTCATCTATAACTGTCATTCTTTTAAATCTAAATTATTAAAAAAAAAGGGTGAAATTCTGCTCAGAAATCTCTTAAAGCCGACAAGTCTATGGAGAAAGGTTTTTGATGTGATTAAATGGGAGAAATGAATAGCCCAGTAGGTTAATCAACGAGTCTTGTTAAAGGATTGTTCTACTTGCGCTCGCTTCAACAAGGTGGCCATATGAAGACGCTTACTTTTCTCATTTTACTTATTGCCCAGAAAAAAGTTAATTACAGTTCCAACTACATCATTAAAATCCATTAGAATACATCCATGTTAACCTGGGGAGGATGTGATAAGAACCTATACCAAAAAATGAAAAAAATATCCCGACGGAGCGGTTAGGGTAATCCTAGCCATCGCCCTCAGCTGCTGCAGGAATTTGCAATTTTCGTTTGCTAGCTCAGCAGCCGCCTTCTGCTCATTCCAAGACTCCTTTTCCATGATTCAGGATTTATTATGTTTGCGGGTTTCTTTTTTGTTGATTTGTGTTTGATGTTGTGTCCTTACTGGTTGATGGCCGAGTTTTAAGAATTTGCCCGCAAATCAGAATTGTTGATTTAAAGAGTTCTTTGCTGGGTGCCCTTTGACTGCCCCATGGTTCAGTGATTCACCTAAGTAGCTTTGTAAAAGGAGTCGGCACAATTCCTTCTCTTAATTTGGAATTTTCTTCTGCGGTCAACGCGAATGTTAAAATTCTCAAGGAAAAAAGGGTTGATGGGTAAGGTTATCCGCCTTTGCCCTAATTATACTTCTATTTTAGAACGGATTTCTAACAATTAGGTAGATCATGAACTCATTGGTACTCTGTAATGTGGGAACATATATCATGCTTTTATTGTTGAATGTGAGGACAGAGATCTGATCTTCAGATCTGAGCCTTACTTCATAGACTCCAGGAAAATGTTTCTCATCTATTTGACTTTGAATTTTAATCCTAACATAGAAATTTTCTACGCCTACTGGGATCAAATTGTCATATCTTCCCCCTCATATCTTCCCCTCTTCTTTTGGTATTTTTAAATCTATCGACAAATTGGCCTGCTATATTACTACTTTACATTCTAAGGAATACAACTTATCATGTGCCAAAATTTGTGTTAGAAATGTATTTTGCAAAACTCCCAAAAGTAATTTGACCTGCTATATTACTAGTTTATAGTCCAAGGAATACAACTTCTAGCATGCCAAAATTTGTGTTGAAATGTATTTTGCAAAAATCCCAAAGGTAATTTAGCTGACTTGGAGGGTCCAAGTCATCTTCAGGTTCTAGATTATGAGCAAGTTCCTTTCAAATGTAATTTTTGCGATAATATGTGTTTTACAAAAATTTGTCCAAATACTATAATATCTCAACTTCTTTCTATTTCATTGTCATCTTCTCAAACTAATAAATTGCAATGAACATTCAAACAAATTCCAAGGAAACACAAAAGGCCTCATTCTAATAGGTTTGAGTCTCACCAACATTCTCCCTCCAGTAAAAAATTTGGAATTTTGCACTCTACAGAAGCAGAGGTCAAGGTTGAATGATTAATTCAATACACCATTTTGATCACGCAGTTCCATTCTCCTCCTAGAAATAGATTTGGAATTCTTCATTCTACAAAAGCAGAAGTCAAGGTTGAATGATTAATTCAATATCCCATTTTGATCAGGCAGTTCCAGATCTAGTGCAATAAGAGATCATCAATTCACCTGTTGAGGAAGAGGTTTCACCCAAGGAAAGGACAAAAACAGTGTTTTAAAAAAGAAGTAAGAGTAAAGAAGAAAAATATGTAATCTTTTTTTTTCAGATGTTCTAAAAATTAATCAATGTTATTAACCATTAATAAAATATAGAAAATATCAAAGTAAGAAATCTCCAAAATCTGGTATCTTGATCTTCCTACAAATCTAGTAAAAAGATGGTTTCACTTAAATTCTAGAGATGTTTTATTTTTATAGTACCTTGTGCAAGCAATTTGTAAGAATCTATTCATGTACTCAAAAACAATGTATTTAATTTTCAGTAGATCTAGTCTTGAATCCCCTGCTCTCTTTTTGTCAAGAAAAGTATGGTTTTTTTGTCCTCTTTCTTCTAAATTTATTGAAGAATTTTTAACAACATGTTCTAATAACAATTTCTTTAATACAAAAATTGTAACCTTCATTCCTATATACTACTTTAGCAGCATGTTCCAGTAGCAATTTTTTTTTAATACAAAAATTCTCATTACAAAAAAAATCCAATATAAATAAAATTTTTAAAAAATACATCTATAAACCCTATTTTTGATCTCCTGATAAATACATCCCAAATTAGATTCACATGTATCTATTGATAAACAGATACCAAATTAGATTCACATCTATCTATTGAAACATTCTCATAAACAAACTTGGAAAACAAACAACGTTAAGCAGATACCTCACTTCTACGAGCACGAAGTACACATCTTATAGAATATCTCGCTTCTACGAGCACAAAGTACAAATTTCAAAAACACACAAATGTGAAAATCAATATGCAGTTTGTAGTGTAAACATCATCGCACCTTTATATATAAGGGCTAATGTGCCATCATAAGGGCTGAGAAGGACAAGAGGCAGACTAAAAAAATTGGTGTTCTGTGTGGGAGCGAGTTTTATTCTTCGGCGTCATTCATGGAACAGCAACGTCGAGCCACTCTAACAATGTTGATTGACTTCTCAGTCTGCCTCTAACTCTTCTGCGCTCCTAGGCACTCAAATTGTGGAGAGCTCACAACTTAAACTTATTATTCCAACAAAATCCTTGTTTGATTATGATCAAATTAGACCGGAAAATGAACTGAAAAACTCTCCAAAACATATAATAGATAGGCTACAACTTTTCAGGGGGTCTAAAGAATAAATAAAGTGGAATTATAACAACTAGATCTAGATATGATGCACTGATTCAAGACAACCCTCTTGCTTGGTGGCATAGATTAGTATTAATTGCAACTTCGACATTTCATAGAAGTACGAGGGGATTTTAATTTAGATTAAAAATTACGAACACGTTGGAATCTGTGAAGTATTAAGCCATCGTTGAAGCATCGACGTCAAAGAACGATTTAAAAAAGTAAGCTAGTTGGTGTGAATAAATGAAATCGTTGGCTACCTTTTTGGGTACATTTTGACGATGATCATTTTCAGTACATTTTGATGATACTTATCAATACTATTTGGGGATGGCTATGAATATTGAATGGGTAAGTAGACGATGCCACAAGGCAGTACTTTAACTATATTGTTTCTTTTTCTTGAAAATTATGGAATTTAAGTTATATGTTTTTTTTAAATTATGGAATTTAAGTTATATGGTTTTTTTTGAAAATTGTGGAATTTAAGTTATATGGTTTTTTTAATAAAATTTGGTAAGTATTTTTGTAAACTTAAGTTACAGCTGTTAAAGTTATAATTGTCAAAATTTAATATTTTGGGTGTTTCAATAAACATGATTTAAGATTTCAGATGCTCCAAGAGTTTTTGATGGTTCTGAATCTATTTCCACCATCAAAAACAGGATTCAAACATTGCTACTGCAAAATTTCTTGAAATATTTTTGCTCAAATTCTCCTCACGCCCTTTATAAGGATTATTTATAAGCTATGAAAGTTGCAAGGGATGGTGTGCATATTTGTTTTGTGTAGCAAAGGTCATGTATAAGTTATGAATGTTGCATGGGATGGTAAATATTTTTGTTAAGTGAGATGGTGTATATATTTTCATGTTTTGAAAAAGATGGTGTATGTATTCTATGCAATAGTTATGAATGTTGCCCTAGACGAGATGATGTGTATGTTTTACAAACAAGAATTTAAAGCAACAATATTTATACACCAGCTATACCGCATTTACATGTTTTACAGATAAGAATTTAAAGCAGCAATATTTATACACCACCTATACGGCATTTACATGAGTTGTTTTTAGGGCTTTTTGGAAGCTTTTCCGGTGATTTTTTCGTCAAAATCCTCTAAAATCCAGTGGGAATTTATTGAAATCACAAGCTTTTCCAGGGTGCTGAGTCCATATATATAAAGTCAAAAAACTAGTTTATATAACACAAATGAAAATTTCACCTCAAATTTTTCCATGGTATTCTGGCACTAGAAATTCCAAAAAATTACACAAAAAAACAACTCATTTACATAATCCATCTAACTTTTGTTTTATGAAACAGGCCCTGCAACATTTTTTATTAATTATACATCATCTATATAGCATTTATATGACCCATGGAACATTTTTTTTATACTACGTGTACGAGAATGATGCGACCCATCCAACATTTAATTGCATAGCATTTTTATACTGCGTAACAGGATGGTTAGACTATACAACATTTAACCGGTTGGCAGGTTGTAGTTCGACCCACATCACATCTATACGTGTATAAGAGTGGTTATTGCTCGCCAATAAAACCAATATTTCTATGATACAGATACAATTATGAGTGACAATATTCAAATAAAATAATGGGCATCAAATTTCGACGTGAGAAATCACATGCCACTTAAATACTTGATTGTGCAAAATTCCAGCCATCTGTCAAAGCGAGTAGGGCCATTACTCAAAAGGCACAGATAGGTGGGTGTGGGTGTGAGTGTGAGTGGAAGATAGAGAGAGCCTGGCCTGCCCACTGCAAGGCTGCCCAAAACATTTTTCTGGATGGGTTTAGCCCACACCACATCAAGGCTATACGACACAAACATTTGTATTAGGCTATCCAAGGCTGTCCAAAACACTGGACAGCAGAAGATTCTTTTAGGGTTTCTAAATTTTGGTCATAAACAATAAAAACTAATTACTTTAGAAAAATATCCACAAAGTAGGTGTGAGTGTAGGTATACACAAAGCCTGGTTTGACCCACTGCCAGGGTATCCAAAACACTTCCCGGATGGCTTTAGCTCACTGGGAGGCTGTATGATACAGACACTGGCTTTAGCCCACTGCAAGGCTGTATGACAAATTTCAAAGGAATATTCGTTGCTTGTTAGGGTTTTTTAAATTTTTGCTCAAAAACAATGAAACAAATTACTTATTGAACATTCCTCCAATTTTTATGGAAACTATTATTAAAAGGAGACTTCAATATAAATTTGACGCATTCACAATCTCAGATAGATAATTTTTTGTTCTGAAAACTTTATTTTAAGAGAAGGCTTTCATATTAAAATTTGTACCCTTCCAATCTTAGATAAGTTTTTGGTTTTGATGCTTGTTCCAATGAAAGTCGAGGAGCAGTGTAAATTGTGGTTTAAATAGCTTAGCATTCATAATCAGCCTCTTGCATGTCGTTAACCAGGATAAAAATGAAAGCCCAACAGATGAAAACGAATAAAAATATACATTAAAACCCTAGTAATTTAGCCTGTACCAAAAGTTCCAAGGATACAATGACGAAGCCATAATGAGTTAAAATATTTATAAACCCTAGTAAATACTGTGTAGGCAAAACCAGAGGGAGAGCCATACACAATAACTTACAACAGGATCCACAGATGAAATGAGTACACAATTCTCGCAGCACAACAAGAGTGTAAGGAATGAACCAGTGTAATGAATGAACCCTTGCTCATTATTCAACAGAGGCAGGGGCCCTCTAATCCTAGAGTTGATGCCACTGCCACAAACACCAAGGTAGCCACCGGCAATATTTTCATAGACACAGACGCTATCACGTTTGATTTGGTACTTGTGGTTGTTCAGGGTGTGGCAGTAGAAACTGCTCAACACAAAATCCCCTTTCTCATTAATTCTCAACTTAAATATCTCTCAAGGGAAGGAAATGGCGATTGATGAGACAGACAAAGGAAAGGAGAATTCCTAACCTGAAGATGAGGGTCTGGTTGAAGTTGGAGTTTTGCCAGTAGACGAACCACTCGCAGTCGCTGTTGCACAGATCACACATCCAGAGGAAAGAAGGCGACATGAGATGAAAAATGACAATAAAAGAATTGCAGGAAGACAACATGAGAAGAAATATGAAAATAAATGCAAGAAATAGGGCAAGGGAGAAGACTTACTTTTGCTGCATTGGCTGGCGCTAACATTCTTGCCACACTCGACAGGCAGCTTCATGGCTTGGGTAACATTGACGCCTAGCTGCTTAACGACGTCACTGTTGAGAAGAGTACAGAGGCATTGAGAGTCCTTGTCGATGACAGAGATGAGAGCAGAGCAGCATGTGGCATCGGGCTTGGTGGTGGCGTTCAAATAAGGGGCACAAGCACTGAGGGAGGATATGCACGACGTATTGTCTATGCCTACACACCCTACCAACATCAAGATTGACAGCAAAACCAGAGGTCGAGTCTAGGCAGAGCGATCCAAGCACATATAAGCTGCGAAACGAATGGCTTGCTGGCGGTGCGTCCGTCCTGCTTCCTCATTAACTGTTCAGTTTCGCTTCCTCATTAATGGTTGAGTTGGATCAGTGTTGGATCATGGATCAACGATCACACTTCATTCAATCGTCTAACACCACAAATCCACAGTCAACAATAGGACACCGTAGCGGCTGAAGCAATTCATTTCAAAGGGAAACGCCTTACAGCATAAAAACGCCTTACGGCGTAATTAACATTTTTTTTAATAATTTAATTACGAAATGTAAATCAATAAAAATGTGACTATTTATATATATTTATATATGAAAATTACATGAACCAAAATTTACACGATCCTGGAAATAACATCCACCATATACCAATGTATAAAATCCCAGTTCTATTTTTCGGTCCAATAAACTAGTTATTAAAAGCAAAACAAAATGTCACTTCGATTCGAATTTCATAATCTAATTTATGTGGCAGCCACCAACCGTTTTGAACTTACAATGCACATATCATTATTGGCCCTGCAAACATAGTGTAGTTTGTGATTGTGTGATATCACTTGAGATGAAGAAATTTACCAAATCCTTAGAAATCAACAATCTCTCTCGAGATCAAATAGAAAATGAAGCGAATCTGTGGATACCGAGCAGTCTTCTACCTACTCGCTGGATTTAGGATGCAACACGGGACTCTGAAATGAATTTAATTAGCAGCCTAGGCTAGGCTGGTTTCAGGCGAAAGTCATTACATTAGTTTAGATTCATTTCACACAGGATTTATTGTAGTTCAAGAGATCAAATCTTTGGAACTACACATTCGAGATTTTAATATGGTAATCTTTTTATTAAAAATATATTTAAGATTTATTCACATTTAATTATATGATAAAGAAATTACTAAATACATGAGATAATTTATTATTGTGAGAACTTTGACATATTTACGCATAAAAATGATACGATTGTTAAAACCAGAATTTATAAAAACAATAGAGAAAACCTGGATAATTAAGTCTTCTGTCCCCTTGTCAATTACAATGGCGCTTCGTTTTAAATTATAGAGAATTCCAGAGCTTTTGAAGAGTTTTCCCGAATTTTGATACTGGGAAATCAAAGAGCAAAATCTGTTCATTTTTTGGTCAATTTTGCGTTAGGTTTGGGGTCGGTGATTTCGCTAGGATGTGTAAAAGGTAGGCTGACCAACCCCTAGGTTAATAACTGTGATATCGGTGGAAAAATTGGTATTTGATTTGGAAGCGATTCTATCACATATTATGTATGCAATTCCTGTGATAACAAGAGGGACATGTGTTGCCCATATGGGGCTTCGATTTGAGATCGAGACGATCGTTATGGAAACGCATTATATATCTAATATACAAGTTTTGGTACTTCAGACATTCGAAGTATGTAGCGTATTTGGTTTTTAAAGTGTGGTTTATCATATTATATTGGTCATTAATGTAAGAGACCCATGGTCATTTGGCACCGCTGGAAACTGTATCACTCAAGTATTTGACTGCAGTAATGAAAATTAACATGAAAAATCCAAATAGTCTCCTTATGTAATGTGAATGGAATAGCTAGGTTAAAGTAGTTGTAGATCTGAGATATCTGCCGAGTGAGACTTGTGTACCTATTGGAGAAATAAAAGGGTGCCAGGGGCAACTCTTCAAGCATGGAAAGCAGGTTGACGAACAATTGCAGGGAGGAGCGTGCGTGCCAGAATATTTTGTGTGTACCGTACACCTGTCTTCACCAGTCCTATGGGTAATGGGGAGCGCGTGGGTATATGATGTCACATGGTGTAAGAAAATATATCTCCTGCATGCTCAGTGAGTAAGGATTTTGGAGGACAGGGAATGGTTTTCTAGTTGCGTTGAAAACTTATTGAAAATCCTTACACAGTTTTAAGCCGGAAAGGTCTTCTTTCTATTTGAAAACTTTAAGTAGTTGCTCTGAATCATGACATAATTTGTCCCTAATGTTTTGCAGTTTATATTCCAGCTCTATGTATCACTTTTGCTTACGGGTGCTGAAGAATTTTAATGAAATGATTGTATCGTGTTAGTAATCTTAAACTTTTGATGACATACAAAACTACAAATGGTTTCACATTCTCAAACGCTCAACATTTCTAATGAATGAAAGATGTTTAATAGATAAATAATTTGCCCACATCCAAGAGGAAGGGGAATTTTTTTTTGGCGCATTCAAAAGCAATGGATTGAAATTCCCTCGAAGCAGATAAAATTATTTATTACGACATCAAAAATTAAAATAAAAAATGGTTAAATTATTTGCACCAAGATGTAAGAAAATTATTAATGATAAGTTTTGCCAGTAGACGAACCACCCGCAGTTGCTGTTGCGCAGATCACAGAGCCAGAGGAAAGAAGGCGGCATGAGATGAAAAATGACAATAAAAGAATTGCAGGAAGACAGCATGAGAAGAAATATGAAAAGAAATGCAAGAAATAGGGCAAGGGAGAAGACTTACTTTTGCTGCATTGGCTAGCGCTAACATTCTTGCCACACTCGACAGACAGCTTCATGGCTTGGGTAACATTGACGCCTAGCTGCTTAACGGCGTCACTGTTGAGAAGATTACAAAGGCATTGAGAGTACTTGTCGATGACA
>APFE031375611.1:0-10578 GCA_000404065.3 Pinus taeda
GATGATGGTTTCAATCTACTGATATATTGGTCCTCATAGTGTTGTTGATCACTTGATGTATATCTGGTTGATGATGATGATTTGATATCTCTTACTGACATATGAAATGATCAAATCTGACAATGAACAAGTGGAACAAGTTCAGGGGGAGAACATGGTTGATAATATTTTGGGAACTAATGATGGACATATACAGGTTGCTGGTCTGGATGTTGTTGATAGATTCTACTGATGATAGTTGTTGATGACTATCATGGTCTTGTTTAAGCTGGTCTCTGTTATATATGTCATGTATATCTTTAATGTAAAGGTCATGGAAAGACCTAATTTGTAACCCCACTATGCATGGGACAGATGATGTAATGTTTCTTGTTTTTGTCATGTATAAACAATTGGTATATCCCCACTTGGTTGGGTGGATGAGTCAAATTTGGTATATCCCACTTGGTTGGGAGATGGATGTATGTATGAGTCATTGGTGATAGGAAGGTCATTGGTGATGTATGTATAGAGTCATGTTTTTGCATACCTTGCTTGTGCTCAGGGGGAGCATGGACTCGATCATGGGAGCTCAATCAACACCCTTCAGCATATCAGAGAATTCAGCATGTACTCAAGGGGAGCATGACCCTTTTCCCTTGATGTCAAAGGGGGAGAGTGACTTGGTGTTGCAGTAACTTGGTGTTGCCATCAAATCCAAAGGGGGAGATTGTTGCCATTATGATACAGGTGTTGTCCTTGATGGCAACTCACTCAGATGACAGATTATAGTACTGTAGGTTAACAACACAGATTTATAGATCAGACTACACAAAATAAAGAAAGAGAGGTATATGCAAGTTCACCATTGACCAAGCCGCGTATACACGTAGGTTCACTGTATACAAGTCATGTATACATACACTCGCACTTTCACAAAATCAAAAGCATGTATACCTTGGAAAACTAAGTGTTTGGTCCGAAGTATTTGGTCCATGGTATTGGTCCAAGGTATTTGGTCCGAGGTATTGACCCTACGTATTTGGTCCAAGGTATTGGTCCTAACTGGTTTTGGTCCATGGTATTGAGAAAGGCGTATAAACTATAAAAGGAGGAGAAGATCATTAGGCCAAAGTGTGCAAGTATCGAATATCTGATGAAGTGTGAGATCTAATATGTAGGTTATTGGCTTATGGTGTTGTGCTTGATCTGAACCAAGGAGGAACCTTAGTGTTTGATGAAGGATATGATCTAATGATGTATCAGGATCTTCAGGCTTGAAGTGAATTATATTTATGTGGTTTGATCATGTATCTAAATAACTAGCGCATGTTGTAGTCTGTAAATATGATGATCTGGGTATGACTGAAGTCTGGAATAGTTGTTATGTTTAAATCATCATTTATAGATCTGTACGCAGGTTCATTTTAGAAAAGGAGCGTATACACATTGGTTCTGCATATCAAAACAATGTATACATCATAAATTTGATTTGCAAATTTGTACGCTGGTTCGCTTTGAGGAAAGCGTGTATGCACGCAGGTTCGACACATGGAAGTAGCGTATACCTTATGAAATATGTTTTAGTTGCTTCTATTTGCTGTTGCAGTGTTTTGGGTTCTGGTTTGGAATCTGGTTACTGTATTCTGGTGACAACATTCTAAATGATCAGATTGATGGAGTGATTGATTCATTTGGTTGTGGTTGGTTCAAACGGAGATTGGCTGATGCATATATATTTGATGATTGAATGATGTTGTTGATGGATCCAGTCTGAAAATTTATGAAACGTGGTCACTGGAAGAAAAGAGAAGGTTGTAGCCTTTTGTAGGCCAGCACCTACGTACTAGTAAACATATCAGCTAGTACAAGAGCTAGGGGGTTGTAGCTCCCTTCCAATAGAAGCTAGAGAATGAGAGAAGGTTGTAGCCTTCTGCAAGCAGAAGCCTACGTATTGGTATATGACTACATCAATACAAAAATTGTAAACATAATTTTCTTATTATTAAAAGAAGACAGAGACGATCGCAGTAGATGGTTTTCACCCACATTGAGTTTCCACTTTATATCTTGGTGTTCATGTGTGTTTCTTATGTGTGATGCTTTATTCTGTTTTTACTGCACTGTCTAATGAATTCCTGATATACTATACTGATTAAGTTCAATGCATGATAATTTGGGTAAATCAAAAGATCTCTGCATATACGCTGGTTGCATAAAGTACAGTTGCATATACACGCTAGTTCACTAAGTTGAAGTAGCATATACAAATCGGTTTTGAAAATTAAATTATTGATCTGATAATACTGATTCACCCCCCCTCTGAGTATTATTTCCAACAATTTGTGCATTTGACATAATGTAAGTGATTTCTCTTGATGTTTTAGCTTTGAATGAAATTTTGTTTACTAATGCAATGATCTTCTATGTCATGATTCTTCTCAAATTTATGCCTTACGACATTTCCTTTGCAACATCTGGTGCAATTTCTAGTTTCATATCACTTTTAGGCATGATGAATGTGTGTGAGGGAGATTAGAGGGAGAATGCCACCCCATGATTTTAGTACTCCTATTCCTTTTAAATAGACATTTACTTTGATAAATTTTAAAAAGAGTATATATTTGTAAAGTGCTTATACAAATAAAATATGACATTTATGATGTTTTGTTACTTCATTATTCTTGGTTTTCTTGCTCTTATACGAATTTATTATACAATTTTCATAATTTTTATTTTTCTTAATCTTATTTTAATAAATTTAACATTTTTTTTTTCAATTTTCATTATTTTATTTTTTCATAAATCAATCTCTATATCATTTTAAAATTTACTATATTAGATTTAAAAATAATAAATAAATCCATATAAAATAATTTAAGTATTTAAACTTAACTTACTTTTTATATTTAATATATTAAAATTATTATTAATACATTTTAAACTATTAAAAAATTCATATTACTTTCACATTAATTTCTATTCAATATAATAAAAAAATCCATTTCAAACTAATATAATTCTTTCTTGTTTTTTATTTTAAATAAGTCTTAAAAAACAATACCTCATATAAATAAAATAAACTGAAAATTTAAAAAAATAAATTGAAATAAAAGTTATATTATACTATTAATATTAAAGAAATTATAATATATTCATGGAATCTAACATCATTACATCCTATAAGCCACGAAAAAAAATGAAGATGGAGATGACAGAAATATGAAACATATTCTTTTAATATAATATTAAAAAAGGATAGGGTAACCAATTACCACATAACATTATAATAAGATTGAAATGGATGACCAATTCTCATATGACATAAAAATAAGATTCAATAGATATAATTGATTTATTTCCATTTCTTATGTTAGGAAGATTCAAATACAACAAATCATAAAAGAAATTGATGTGAAATATATTATACCATTACTACTCAATGAATTATAAATATCCATAAAATCCAACAATATTTACCTTATAAGCCAGGCCAAGACCATTACGCCCTTTTAAGACATTGCAAAAATGGTTATGTAAGGATGGTGAAGTTGGAAATGACAAAAGTATTAATGGGAGCAATATATTTTTATATGAAAGGAGGGGTTGGCCAATTGCCCTATGACATAATAATTATAAGAAGATTGAAAAGATAACCCATTCTTATATGACATAATGATAACATATAAATGACCTTTCTGTTGAGAGATTAAGGAAAACCCCAGGTAGAAAAATTAACAAATGAAAACAAAACATTGGAAAATTAAAGCATGACTCGATAGAAATGAACACACATAACAAAACATTGAAGATAAAGGCAAGAAATCAATCCAATTATGTAAGGTGACATCTATCTTTTATCTACTTTATTCTAAAAATATAAACAATCCTATGTTTTGATGCAACATTTGTTCTGCATATTTGACTTGATAAAGACAAATACTCACTTGCTTTGATCATAGTTGGTACATATAACATTCAATGGACGCCATGCAAGGTAGGTATTTACATTAAAAAAAACTGGTTTATACCTTTTTCTTATATTTTAACTTTGCTTGAACAATAATTTTTGTAAACTTGCTTATCAACCTTGATTATCTAGGTTAATTTACCCAAAACTTTGGGAAGATAGTATAGTACCGTAGTTGAAAGTACATAATCCGGAAATGGGATGTCTTGCATTAATCTCCCTTCTATGTCTAATGAAATTTTATATACACGAAACCATGACAAGAGCTTATTAAGTTAACTTGTTCAACCATATAGTTTTAGATTCCTATCTTTTTAAAATATTAACGTTGTCTAGGATTAATATTAAAAAAATTAATATGGTTTTGATTAGTATCTAGTTTTAGATCACTATCTTTTTAAAATATTAATGTGGTCTACCATTGGATTGAAATATTTTATATGGGCACAGAGTCAAATATTAATGTGGTCTACCATTAGATTGAAATATTTTATATGGGCAGAGAGTTTTCTGGAGTTGATGTATCTGCTTTTCCATAAAGGTGTGTTGGTGGTTCTTCATACCTTTGACATAACCAGCCAACCTCAATACTTCCAAGCAAATAAAAGAAATTCAAAGCAATGGTGGTAGGAAGACATTACATCACCAGTCCCTGTCTCATTCAGCCATTCAACCAACTCAAAAATTTTCTGAACCTTCAAGGTATGAAGATAGATACATATATACGTTACAGGAAGTAAGTCAGATATATACTCCTGATCACCCAATATTCAACAACAATTTTCAAATCCAAACTACTCATTGAATACCAGTTTTGGGTGTTGAACCTCTACCAGCTAACCTTTGATTGGTGAAGTCTTCCTTGCTTCCTTTCTCTTCGCCATTGCTGACTCCTCCCTTTGCGTCAGATCTTCCCACTTGGCCTATAAAAACCAGATTATAGAATTTGTTGCAGATCCATATTACAAATTCTAAAATTTGTTGCAGATTACAAATTCTCGAATTTGTTGCAGATTCTAGAATTTGTTGCAAGAGTCTATTGGTTTTGATTTATTTCTTCCGAATCCATCAAATAGAATTATCAGTATAATGTCTAAGCTTGGCAGAGATTGCCAGATTGAGGTTAAATGTGCAGAAGATAAATTAGTTTATCAAGAGGATTTTATGAGAGATGTTATATTTGCAGATGATATTACTGTTGAGCAGACATTTACAGTAGAAGAAGAAGAGCGTGTGCATGATATAATGAGAGAGCTGATGGAAGAAATAGGAATCCAGGCTGCTCCTTACAAGACAAATTATCAAGAAGCTGGGACTGAAATTGCTAGTTCAGAGTTGAGAATATTTGAAGAAATCAATAGTCACTCTGCTAACAAATTATCAACCTCAGAAACAAATATATCTGCCGAGCCCTCCTCCACTCATGGCCTGGCCCTGCAAAATGAAGATGACCACCTCTGGCAATTTGATGATTGGAATATTGATATTGATCAGGATATATCGTGCTTCACTGAGATTGATAATGATTGGATGTTGGGTACTCCTTTGGATTCAAAGATTTGGAACCTGGATGAACAGCAGGCATGGGAAAGGATCTGATCTAGTTTATATTGTAATTATCGATTTAGTAGGATTTATTATTTCTTAGTTCTTAGTAATCTATAGTTTTCACATCCAATTTATATGGTAGGTAGAGTTGTATATTTATGTAAATGTTAACCATCAAAAAGCCTTGCCTAATCCAATTTCTTGGGTCACAAACAAAAAAATCCCATACACCATTTGGTACAAAGTTTAATTGTGAAACACTAAAATATTACCTTAATCTTAAAACTTTATTATTATTATTATTTTTATTTTTCAATTCTATCCTTAATTACAAGGATTCATGCTGATGTACATCATTTATTATATCATTATGCAAGTGCAGAAGACACTGCATCTCTGCGAGAAACTTGCAGTCAACCAACTGTAATTTTGTGCCTGTGAGAATGAAGTTTCTTTTTCGTCAACAACTTGAGTCTCCTTCCCTATAAAATCGTTCTTGAACATGTGCTCCCTAGGAGGATCCATGGAATAATTAAGTGATAGTTATTGTAATCATGTTAAGATCAAATCACAGTTTGAAAGCATCGAAATGTCCTTGCACAATATTGACTTTCAATAAATCAAAATGATTATCTTTTCTTTAAAAAAATGATTAAATATCCAATTAGCTTAACTAACTAAATAATAAACAGCTCAATCATGATGATATTTCTGTTTTCAATAATTAATTAATATATAATTAGCTTAATATTAAAGTTTTCAAATGAGATGATATCTAATTGACTTAATATTGATTCATTTTTTTGATATATATGTTTTTCATTAAATTCTTTTAAATATTTATTTTTTCTTTTTAGGTATATTTATTTTTATATTTATTTATTTTTTAGTCAAGATAAATAAAATATTTAGTCAAATTTACTTTTTAGTCAAAGTAATAAAATATTTTTATAATGAAAATCATATTGTTATTTATTATATAATTCTATCTTAATTATATATTTATTTCTGTCAAATCATATTTATTTGTATTAAATTTCAATAAACAAAAAAATATATAACTAAAATATTTATTGAGTCATGAATCTATTTATCCATAAGTAAATTTTATTTAATTAGTCCAAACTTATCTTTCTTTTATTTAGTCAATACCTAAATAAATAAAATATTTATTTATCCATTTATTCAAAATTAAACATCTAGCTATTTATTTGAGCTCTGTTTATCCTATTTTGACCTTAATGTATTATTTAAGTATTATCAAAAATATTAATCTATTTAATCTTAGATCTTTTATTTAATTATGAATTATAATTTAATAAAAAAAATCAAATCCTTGATTAACAATAATATTCTAATCGTTTCTTTCATTATATTAGAGTATTTTTATTATTTCTAGTCAAAACTAACTATTAGATTCTAACGTTCAAATATCAATTCTTTGCATTGTTATCCTTATTTAATCTATTGCCATGATCTGATTGTCCATCTTGTCCCGATTATGAACCATGCTATATGGTTCAAAATGCTTCAACAAATGAATTTTGATGTGATCTTCTCCGAAAAATTTCTTGCAATCTTTTATTAAAATTGAATAAAACTTATTTCAATCCTATTTATGTTTTTTAATTGAACATTGAGATAAGAAATTGATTGAAATCCTTAAAAAAAATTGTCCATGCAATGGTATATTGTGGGTCACAAAATTTTTCATATATATATATATATATAATATATATATATATATATAAAATATATATATGACTTTATAATTCAAATAATTTATTTTTAAAATTGAATTGTAATAGCATACATGTTGATTGCACTAAAAGACACTTTCTACAAGCCAATATGAAGCATGATTGGAATTCTTTCGATGTTCACTATTCAATTGATACATGATATATGTAGTTCATTTTAAGTATCAAAGTGATTTGCATTATAACTTAAGATTGTACGTATTTTCTTAGTCTATGAAACTGGAAATCAAAATTGAACATGTATTTTACTAACAAAAGTTATAGTATATAGAAAAAGTATTAAATTAGTGAAATAATTTTAACAAATCCATAAAATTCAAAAATTAATGAGCATCCATAAACAAGATTAATAAAAATCCATAAACTGAAATACTGAATACATGTATCAATAAAATATCCATATGAAAATATATACAAATTACAAATATCACATGAACATCCATAAAATGAAATAATAAGCATCCATAAACTAAAATAATGTCCATGATGTACATCCATAAACTCTCAATGTATGAAAATATACAAAATCTGTATCACACATGTGAATGTGCCCTATGAAATGATCCATAAATATACGAACTATGACACTCTATGTACCACCAGAACTCCTATGTGAGTTTTGTTGGGCAAAGTTAGTGTCCATATGGTGGTATTACAATATAACACATTCAAATTCAAAATAATTAGATCATTATTTGTAAAAAATAAACAATATGGAAATAAATGATTTTGAACCACATTTTTAATGACATATGTTCATGAATCTACTAACCTGATTCGATTCCAAATGCAATTCAGATAGGATGGGGGTCTGATCATGAATCTCGGTTTGGTGCTCCCTTGCCCATGGCTCAATGATTGGGGCCTGCATCGATGGACCCGATCATCAGTCCCTCTAAACCAAACATCCCACTCATGTCTCCACATAACAATGACATCAACGAAACTCTGCATATGGGCCTTTGTACACAATGGAAAAGACAAATTATAATTAATCTAAAAATTAATTAGTATATATATCTAACTTAAAAAAGAAAATGTTGAAATATTAGGAATAATTTTTTTTACCTCAATTCTTGGTGCATGTGGCTGTACATAGTGACTCTCCTCCACATTAGTGAATATACAAGGTGGAGGTGGAGGTGGAGGAGAATCCATGGAAGCATGTTCTGGTCGAGGATGGCCTGGCTAATCAACTGTCCCCTCGGATGACCTCATAAGATCATCCATGTAGCTGTGATGTGTCTACATGTTATCGTGAACTTATTAATATAAATGCAATCTCATATGAACTAGAAACTTTAATATAAATAATTATGCATAATTTGACAATAAGAGTCAAAAGTTTCATATATATATATATTCATGGTCTTTGTCATGCACGTTGTGCACCCTCCAAGTCTCAAGAATAGCATCACAAGATATACATGTATATGTCAAAAGCTAGTCAAAGGGTAAACTCACAAGAAATGTATCATCATATAAGTGAAATTGCGGGTCATGAGGCAATGTTGGTGGTCTCCTAATCTCTTTATCCAATGTAACACAGACACTAGCCAATGCAACACACACATTGACCAATGACGTATGCATGTTGTCTGCAATAGTCTCACTAGTCTCACCACCGAGCTGCGACAACTTCTCTAGCTCTGTCGGTAATACCAAGCTCGAAGAAGGTAGTGGAAAGAATCTCAGAGGTGGTGGTACATACCCAAAGCCCCTACGAAACCCCTCACACTCATAGGTATGTCCCAAATCCATTCCATAATAATGAGATCCGGTATCATTGTATTCCAACTTCATATGTAACACAAAATCTAAATAGAAATGTTTGAAAAAATAAATGGCTACCTAGTCATGGTGGGGGGACTGGCCCCATGATCCAATGAATCTATCATACATAAAATGGGTTTCAATAACATTCCTAAAATATTTCAGTGGAATTAGACCTCAATGTCTATGAGGGAGATCCATAGGGATGTTGAACAACTCCCCACAAACATCAATGTCCTTGGTGGCCTCTTTGCTCACCTCCCAAGAATTTGAGCCTCTAACCTCATGCTTCGTAATCCTCTGTATAGACTATAATATATCGTTATGTGGGCCCAACCTATGGTATGTATTAGTCAACCTATTGATGCTATATAGCGTCAAATACAATGAAATATGATTTTGTGAATTGGTAGGGATGTTATTTCTCTTTTTTTGTGATCTGTGTATGACAGGTCGTACCATCCTTTAATGTGATCTAAGTTGTAGCATCATCCCACAGAGGGATCGATGCTACACTCTAATCCTAGTCTTTGGCCTGTTGAGGGCCTATAAATAATAAACACAATTTAACATATATATATATAACTAACAAAATAGAAGCATAATAACATATACATAAAATTCAAGCACATGAGTTGAAGACAATTTAAAAATTAAAGACAATTTCAAGACGTAAACACATAAAGTTTGAAGAGGATTTAAAAATGTAGGAGGTATACTTGAAATGAGTTAAGAAGGACCATTGGATGTAGCATGGTCATCAACAAAGACAAAAACATTGCCTCTAGCACTCTGATTAGTGTCAGAGGAAGGATTTATTAGGGGAACATGAACTCTCGGTGGGTTACATGATCTATCAGGAGCCTAACTATGTTTAAAAAAACCTATCGCACTATGATGGCCTAAAGTTGGGGCGTATATATGGGATGCCTCAACACATTACATATAATACATATAAACTAATCCAAGAAAACAATGTGGACAAAAAAACCATTTCTAAACTCAAGAAAAATAATGTAGCGTGTAGTCCTAAACTTTAGAGTCCATTTTTTTATAATTTATCAACCAAAGTATTGAGTTCGATGTAAACACAATGGAAAGAAGTGATCAAATCTATTTCATACTTTTTCTCATTTATAAATAATGAATTTTAATCAAGGCGCATAAATCTGTAAACATATATGTAAAAATTTGAAATCAACCTATTTACAAAACTAATAAAGTTTCATACCAACCAAATACCACAATATACTTTAAGTTTTTAATGTGAGACTTTGACACATGACATGTACTAGGTGCAACCAAATGAAGACAATGTTTCTTGTACAACACACTATATAATGAAACAATATGGTACAAACTAGAAAAGAGTCTAAATGTTTTTATTCATTAGACCAAATGCACTTTTCATGATGGATTTAATGTATCTATCAATAATGCATTGTTGATATATATGTGTGTGTGTGTTATGTTAAATAGTTATAAAACTATGTTATATTATATTTTATATATAGAACTATAATATATATCTATGTGATGTTATAGTTA
>APFE031375623.1:12926-52811 GCA_000404065.3 Pinus taeda
AAATAAAGAAGAGCTCTCAAACTGGTTTTCCCCAAGAGTTGTAGGGGGTTTTTCTAGGGTCACGTTGACAAAAAATAGCAGTGTTTTAATGTGTTTTAATGGCTGTTTATTACTGCTGATTTTTATTTCTGCAATTTCCAGCATTCTGTAAAATTTCCAGAATTTGTGTTTTCATCAAATTTATTTTTTTCAGCTTGTTGAATGTATGGTTATGGGAAAGGGCATTTAACTACATGGGAGAAATAAGGAGAAACTGAAAACCGGGGTGGGAAAACAATTTTTTTTACAAAACTTAGGAAAAATAAAACATTAATGGGTATTAATATAAAACTGGGTTAGAAGGTCCCAAAATGCATGGATCAAGCCAAATCTAATTTTAGCCGTTGATTAGAGATTTAATCTCGGCCATTGATGGACCAACGAGAAAAGTATAAGAGGAGGCTTGAGGGTCAGTTGGAGGATACACTAGAGTGATCAGTCAATTGTTTTGTTAGAGTGGGGTTGCTAAGCAAAGTTGAATCAGTGATCAATAGCGAAGGGTAGTGATTACTGGATATAGAGGCAGAGACAGTGTCGAGAGACCAGTGCAGAGGCAGGAAGCGGGAAGCAACAACCATAGCAGGCCACACAGAGCCCAGCAGAGACAACACAGAGGCTAGAGGGGTTGCGTCATCCACGCAGAGGGTTGCAGGAGTGACGCAGAGGTTCCCAGAGGTTGCGCAGTGCCTCAGAGGGCTGACGCAGAGCAACAGGAGGCTGACGCGGAGCAGCAGGAGACTGACGCAGAGGCCAGAAGGGCCAGCGCAGAGCTTCAGAGATGTTGGAGAGGGTTTCATGGGACATGTTTTCTGAATACCTGTTTCCGAATAGAGAGGTATTGATGCCGTGTATTTTTCTCTATCGGGTGAGCCAGTTAGGCACCTAGTTGTACTCAAGGAAATTTTGCATAATAGTACACCCTCAGAATAGTTGCACCGGTTTTCCTGCACTGGGTTTTTTCGGGGACATTTTGTCCAAAAATAGCGGTGTCACTTGTGTGCTTGTTTTTCTTTTAGTTGTTGATCTATAGATGTTGTGACTGTATTGTATTTATTTCGGTATTTAAATATTTTAAATAACTTGTTCGAATTTAAACAAGTAGAAGAAATAAACCAATAGAATACAGATTAATTTTCTAACGGATAGACTTAGAAAATTCAACACTGATGCCCTCTGCCTGTTGCCATGAAATGAACAACCACTATAAACCACAAAATTAGCCTCTATTTGGTCATGCAATTCGTTTCCCTGGGTTCAAGTTTCAGGCATTTCCTCCACCTGCAAAGGGAATGTAGAAAATACCAAATAACTTTTAAAATCAATAGATAAAACTTGGATACCTCAGTTTTTCTTGCAAATCTCGTTCTCTATTGAAGCTCTATGGTGAAATCTGAGTGATTTCACTCTCAGACTAGGGGTTATTGTCGCAAGTTGCAACATCGAAGTCTGCTATGGCAGCTAGGGCTCCAAAGTCCTCAACTTCCTCTTCCAACTCTCTCCAGAGTTCTCTCTTCAAACTCGCACAATGTCTGAATGCAGGGAGCCTCAATTCCCTTCTTTAACGAGTTTGGGATGGCCTTTTCATCTTCACCTTCCCTTTTGTCTTTTCCCCTTCACCTTCCTTTTTGTTTTTCTCTCTTTATTTATTTATTTTTTTCTTGTTATTAAATTCAGTTTTAGAAAGTCACTTTATGATATTTTATAAAGTTAAAGTGACATCCAACTTGCCTAGGAAATATCATCCTTTCTCCTTCTTTAATAAAGTCTCCTTGTAATTTATTTCCAAAATTGCAAAACTCCCAAGTGATTTTCCATGCAAAAAATGTGGGAACATTACAGTCCTCCTCACCAAAAATTGCTTGTCCTCAAGCAATTAGAACTGTATTCCCGGATCCCACACATACCTCGGAAACTCTAGATGTAAATGATCCAGAATCTGCATATCTATGCCAGGATACCAAATCCACCTATTGAATGCCTTTGTACAACTGAACCCCATCTGCTCAGTAATTTGTTGTATTGATGAACTCACTCTGCCTGCTAGAGTAGTTGTTCTATCAACCCTCATGGAAGTATCTGCAAACGGAAGGTTGGCCAGTTTCAAATGGCCCTTCTTTTCAACCATCAACATGTTAGGCGAAACACCCCTGTTACCTTCTGCATCACTCTTATAGTAGTGCCTTAGAATGTTTGATGCATTTGT
Source organism: Pinus taeda (assembly GCA_000404065.3). Lineage (NCBI taxonomy): Eukaryota > Viridiplantae > Streptophyta > Pinopsida > Pinales > Pinaceae > Pinus > Pinus taeda. The sequence continues at coordinate 15,169 of APFE031375623.1, forward strand.
AAATTTCAAAAGCTTTAGGCTCTTCTCAGGCTTGAATTTGAGTGCTTCTTCTTCTGCAGTGGAAGTAGGAGCCATTTGTGGTACATAATTAAAACCCTTGATCGTTCGATTTGGAGGAATTTTCTTGTCAGGATCTTCCCTACCTTGGTACACAACATCCACCTTCACTTCTTGTGTTGCATTTCGACCATTTAGAAGTGCCATGTCTGAATATCTCTTTAAGGGAGGGATACTTTCTTTCCTTGTCTTCTTATAAACCCACACCTGAATTCTCATCATAGGAGTCAGCTCCAAGTTACCTCTGAATACAATTACTGGAAAAATGTTCTTGGCTTCCATAACACCCAATAGTGAGGTTGAACTTTCAACAACTATCACTTTTGCTTGTGCTTGCTTCGAAAATCTTTTTAAAAGGGAAAGGTATTCACATAATAACTTTGATTTAGTTCGTCTTGGCATCCTTTGTGGGGACATTACAATGTCAAGTTGGATATCATGCCCTTCCATCTGGTTAGCAATTATGTCTACCTGGTCCTCTTTTGTTCCTTCTTCATGTTCTTTGATCAAGGATTGAGCGCTTGTAATTAAACAAAGGCATTTATTTCTTGCACTCTTTCTTCCAAGTTCCTTTATCGGCAAGTCTACTCCAACTACTATAGCATCCCAAAAATCACCTGGAGCCATTCCTCTTGGTAGCCTGTTCAAGGCTTCGGGAAGATCCTCATCAACAACCTTAATAGGTCAGAAATCAACCACCCTCTCAAAGCCACCAACTTCCCTCTGCAGATCATTGCCAGCTTCTAGCTCTGATTTAAAACCTGACGTTCTTTTACTGTAATTAAACCGTGTAGGGTGCAATGCTTCATCTTCCATTTTTTCCAAGTCTGCTAAAACATTTAAAGACTTGCTTTGGAAGGCCCTATGAAAACCCCAATGAATATACTTACAGTGTTTTTCTTTAGTCAGATTTTTGAATTGTATTTCATTGGCAAATTCATCACCTAAGGTTGATTCGTAAAACTCCTGTACCATGCCAAACTCCTTATTCTTGCCTCGATCAAACATATTGGCTATCCAAATTCTTTTCTTCCTTTCTTCTGCTGCATATGATAGAAGTGGACCATTTGTAGATAAAAGAATATGATCCATGAGGCTTCCCATGATACGCTGAGGCCCAATATTATAGACATCAATAGACAATAATTTATTCACTGTTAGGCCAATTCTGCTACTGTCTATCTTTCCAATTCTGCTCATGTCACCACCAACATTACAAGAATTGGAAAAAGCCTCTTTCATAGTTTTGTCCTTCTTTAATCTTTGGGCAAGTGTCCTGTCATTCTGCAGTGGAATAGCAATAATTTCTTCGACAATGATGGTCAATCTTCAGCATTAGTGCCATCCACATCCCATACATAAACATATGGTTGACAAACTAAATCAACATTTTCCTGGCGAAATTTGGTCATTTCTGTTCCTCTGTTATATGTCAAAGAATCATCTATGGGCTTGCATAGTGCTTCATCACCATCTTGAGGATGATCTCTGGGGAGGCCAACTTCATATCCACTTTCTTCTGGGTTTGTGGCCACTGATTTATCTTTGAGTCTGCAACCTTCCTTTTCCGTTCTTGCTTTCTTTGACTAGACCCAAGCCTCTATAAGTTTTGTCACTTTTGTGAAAGATTAACTGTAATTTTCAAATTTTTGAGTGGGAAGCATTTCTCTTAGTTACCTTTAGCCTTTAATTCCAGTCCTGGAATTTTTCTCCTTGATATCACCCACAGCTGGCCAGAGTCCTGCTATGGTGTCATAAAATGGAGGGTTTCCCATAGCCTGAGAAAGATTAGGGCTCTGATATCACTGTAAGATTTCAAACAAGGAAACTACCCAATTGACCACAAATTTCTGAGTTTTTTCAGTGAATAGTTCAGCTAGAAATCTTGTCAAACATGTCACATGCAAACTGTTGTAGGTGTATCTTTTAATTTTGTTTTCTGGACAATGCGTTCTCTACTTCATATGACGCCACAAATTTACCAAAACACATTTATATTTTTTATGACAGCTCAGAAATTTATAAATACTGGTACATTGATTTCATCACAATGAAAATAGCCATAGCAGTCCCTTTATTTCATTACTGTGCAAATACAATTGGAAAAACAATGGACTAGAGGAACCTGACAATGTAGCTTAAGGAAAGACGCCTCCAACTTATCAGTTCCTTTCAGGGAAAACAACCATACATATCAGCCTTTAATTGGCCATGTCCAACAATGTTATTCACTCTAAAACTCATCCCAGTCATATGTAAATTGCACCAGCAGCTTCCACGTTCAATCAACAAGCAAGATGGGTTGATATTCAACTCGATTTGGACTCTAGTCTTGGTCCATACACATCCTTGCTTATAGCTTTGTATTACCTCCTACAACGCATATGCTCCCTCCTCTAAATAATATGCAACCCAGAATTTAGTTGATAGGTCTGTTTAAGCTTCTGAGTATGCTCCACGACCATTATTCTCAGTTTCACAATCAATATGCAGTCCCAAGCAACCAGGGAACTCGTCCATGCAATAAAATAAGGGATAGCTGTGACTGGGTGCTCGAGTTACCTTTCAGAAGATGTGAATTGAGCTACTGATGCCCTCTATCTGTTGCCATGAAATGAACACCCACTATAAACCACAAAATCAAACTCTATTTGGTCATGGAATTCATTTCCCAGGGTTCAAGTTTCAGGCATTTCCTCCACCTGCAAAGGGAATATAGAAAATACCGAATAAATTTTAAAATCAACATATAGAACTGGGATACCTTAGTTTTTCTTGCAAATCTCGTTCTGCATTGAAGCTCTACGGTGAAATCTGAGTGATTTCACTCTCAGACTAGGGGTATTGTCGCAACACCGAAGTCTGCTATGGAAGCTAGGGCTCCAAAGCCCTCAACTTCCTCTTCCAACTCTCTCTAAAAGTTCTCTCTTCAAACTTGCACAATGTCCAAATGCAGGGAGCCTCCTCAATTGTCCTTCTTTAATGAGTTTCGGATGGCCTTTTTATCTTCACCTTCCCTTTTGTCTTTTCCTCTTCACCTTCTTTTTCGCTTTTTTCTCTTTATTTATTTATTTTATTAAATTCACTTTTAAAAAGTCAATTTATGATATTTTATAAAGTTAAAGTGACATCCAACTTGCCTAGGAAATATAATCCTTTCTCCTTTTTTAATAATGTCTCCTTGTTAATTATTTCCAAAATTGCAACACTCCTAAGTGATTTTGCATGCACAAAATTTGGGAACACATTACAATGGGAGGAAAACACTCGAAAGAGTAAACACTAAATTTCTTTTCTCCTTGGGTAGACATTAGATATATCATATTGGTGATTATCCTAACTCCAAATTTCTATTCCAGTGGTGCAATAGGTGCAAGATTATCAACAGATCTGCGACAATGCGTATTATGATGGAAGATGCTTTGTCACTTATTTAGAATATTTCAACAATCACTGCTGGTATTGTTATAGCCTTTTGAGCAAATTGGAAGTTGGCATTTTTTATATTAGCTCTCCTACCTCTGCTAGGTCTTCAAGATTGGGTTCCAGTGAAGCTCTTGCAGGGTTTTTCTGCTGATGCAAAAGTTAAGAATGTCATTCGCTTAAAAGAGTGTACCGTTGCTGATGCAAAGGTTAGGAATGTCATTCGCTGAAAACAATGTACAGACTGCATACTGCTAGACATGGTTTACAAACCATATGAGAATATGTATAATCGGACAATTTTTTCATTTGTGATTCATGGTTTAATGCAGGTAGACTCTCAATTGTAGACCATAATGACTTATACTTTCCTAAAGAGATTTAACCATTTGGGACGTTATTACTAGTAGAAAGAGATCATAGTCCAGGTGATATATGAGGAAACCAGTCAGGTTGCAAATGATGTTGTTGGAAGCATTCGAACCGTTGCCTCCTTTTCGGTTGAGTACAAGGTGATGAGCCTCCTCAATGAAAAATGCTCTGCTCCCTTGAAAAGTGGAATTCGACAGATTATAAGTGGACTTGGTCTTGGAATAGCAAATTTCTTGTTGTTCTCAGTATGTGCAGTCAACTTTTGGGTAGGGGCTCGTATGGTCGAACATGGAGAAACAACCTTAAAGTTTTCAGGGTAAGTACTACTTAATATTAGTTTGCCTGTGTGAAAATTTAATGAATGAGAATCCAATAATTATTGGGTGATATTGGAATGACTAGAGTTACTAGATCTATAAAAACTCGTATTCATAAGTTTATTTCTTCGAACCTCGACTAAAGAACTTGCAATTAACTGCAGTGATGTATTCACTAAGAAATGCGTTTTCCTGTTGGTTTCATATATTTGAAATGTCAGTCTCATTCCATTCCTAAGCACATAGAACATTTGTTGCAGGTTTTTTTGCCTCTCACATTGGCTGCCTTGGGGGTTTCTCGGTTAACCGGCCTGGCTCCTGATATTGCAAGAGTCAAATCATCTGTCAATTTAGTGTTTGAAATTCTTGGTCGGAAATTCAAAATTGATCAAGTGATGTCTCTGGAATTTCGGTATTGTTTGCAGCTACAACATATGTACAGGTTGTTTGCGGTGAGCCTAGCTGTTTAAAGTATTTTACAATTGTAAAGGCTTTGAGAGAACATGTTCAACAGAATTACAGAAGGACAAGTGGGCTGATAGGATTTTCATAGAGCACTCATATTGTCTTTGTGGATATTGGGTTGATATTGCGGAGATTTATGAGAACATCATAGAGAATTATGAAACGATGGATAAGGAGAACCCAATGTTGAATAAGAGACATGCAGATAAAATAAACAAATTATGCAGAGATGAGGGAGCACTAAATGCGGGGATAATGATGATGTAATGGTGAGGAGGAGGAGACCATTTGTGACACATTTTACAGGATGCTAGCCGTGCAGTGGAGACCACAATAAGATTTACCACGCTATGTATAAAGTGCAAAGCTGTTGTCAGAGTCAAATGCACACATAGCCCATGGTTATACTAAAAAACAGGAAAGAAGTGTTTTTCATTAAATTTCATTGCTTGTTTGAAACTTCTTCTTAGCATCCAAAGACAAAGACGATCTGAGTGACATTGGACAACAGAAGTTAAATGCCAAATATTGTCAAATTAAAATCGAAATTGGCCTTCTTGTTCAAATGCCAATGGGCATGTTAGAGCTGCCATCGAGTCTAAGAGGAATCCTTCTGTAGAAAGAAAATCCTGAATACGCTGGTAAATATGTTGTCCAAATAAACTATATTGAATTAACTATGTTGTTAAAATAAACTATATTGAATTTTAAAGTTAATGTGGGTTTAATTTTATTATTAATAACTTTAAATATGGATTTCGTGTTGCATCTAGGAGTCAATTGAAGAGGGAGTGGTGGTGGTATTCCTCAACATTTTTGTTTTCAGCTCTTCTAATTTTCCGACAAAATTCTGTCCTTATTGCTTCCAGTTTCCAGTTTTGAGAGACTGCCAGAGGTTTTAGTCGAGCTGTACTGTTGCAATAATATGCTTATGTCTGAATTGAATTGTCTATTGCAGAGACATACAAGATTGGGTCTGCTTCACAGGATGAATGGTACTTCTTCAGTCATAAACACAAGTACTCAACAAGCACTCTCACAAATACAGCCGCAACTGCAGGCTTCTGGCAGGGATAAAATCATATTTATGAACTGTAAGCGAATTGGCATGAGGAAAACACTTGTATTTTACACAGAGCGAGCCCCTCATGGCCGAAAAAGAGAACGAATTATGCATGAATACTGTCTAGATGCCAAGGAAAAACTACAGGTAAATGTAAGTGCCAACACTCCATGCTTGTTTATACTTTTACAACTGATTTCGTGCAATTCTTCCACTAGAATTTAATCAGGGGCAGTAAGGGCAGAACATAACAGTGCTAATTTAGAGACTAATTATCTAGGATTTGCAGGAGGATGGGTGGGTCGTGTGCTGTGTATTCAAGACCTTTGTTTACGTATAAAGAAGCTATAAGCTACTGTAGATTACCTCCAAGATCATAATATATGAGGAAGACTACGTGTGTTGCAGGTAATTCAAGATGCTAATATATGGGTAAGATTGCAGGTGTTGCAGGCAATTTAAGCTACGGTGCTTGAACATACATTGTTCAGTTGGTGAGGGAAGTCGAACTGATTTATGCCATAAATGATGAATTGGGGAGCTTGGAGCTAATTGATAGTGTTGACCACTGGAGTGGCACCTGATGGTTGAATTGATGACTCCATGCCCAAGGATGATCCATAGGACACTTGTACCATCAGATATCATCAGTCAATAAATTTTTTTAATTTTACTTTTATTTTCTCATCATCTTTCTTGTAACCAGATTCCCCACCATGTGGGAAATTGTAATAAGTGATACTAGTAATGATGAGTTTTTGAATTTGTAACAGGCCTATGATGTTGGGACTCTATTAGGAAATGAGTACACCTTGGAGTGTTTTTTTTATTTGGTTAATTATCCATTCTTTTTCAGAGGCGGATAATTTTCTGGGTTTTCTCATTCACTTTTTACTCCAAAGCCAGGGTGACAGTTTTAGGGTTGAGCTCCTAACACATCTTAGTGTCTAGAATCGATATATATTACCATGTTAGATCACACAAAAAAATTCGTGGAATTTGGCTAGGCCTAAGTAGGATATTTTAATAATTAAAAATTTCTGGCAAAACGAGATTTTTTAACTATTTTTTATGTAATGATATAAATAATTGGCCTTATGGAATGTTTGGGGTGTGACTACTTGAAATTCATCCTCAAAGACCCATCATAATACTAGGACCCACTTTGCGGGTCAAAAAACAACTTATAGTCCCTCAAAAACCGATTTTCCTAATGATAGTGGTAAAAATGTGGAAAAAATTCAAAAAATTTCAATAATTGGAAAAAAATTTAAATTTTTCCAAAGTGAAAAAAAGTCAAACAAGTGACATGGCAATTCTAGTGAAGGTCAAAGGTGATGTGACAATCATGTGGGGCCCACGACATAAAGTACAACAAGCTCAAATCAAAATTCAAGTCAAGGCAAGTCATAAGGGTGGTCAAAGGCATTACATAAAGTTTATGAAATGTCACGTATGGCTAAAGTCTCAATTCCATACATTAGAAATAAAGTGCAATCATACGTTGGAAATCAAGTGCAAAGGAAAAGTGAGTGAGTGGGGAGTGGACCCCAAATCACTTCATTGTATACGCATAACTCAACCAACAACAAATATACATATGCCAATCAGATTACACGTTGGCCCAGTCAATTTTTTAATGCAACTGTCAAAGGTATATACACAGATTTGGAAAGGATTTGTTAAAGGTACGTGGTGGACATTTCATATCATATGCTTTCCACTAAAAAATCCACTCAACCAGCAGTTAGGAATGTATGCAGAGTTTAGTGGACATCACTAACACATATGGTAGACTTTGTCCCCCATTAAACAATGCTAGCCAAATAAGATAAAATAAAAAAATCAAACTTATCAACATCTACAACAGTCAATACAAAGGTATATATGCAGATTTGGATGAGCAGTTGACTTCAGTTGAAGTGGAGTGTGTTTCTACTTGAAAAGCCCTCTTGTTTACGTGAGTATCCAGTCAAGTACATGCAGATCTTGAGATCAGAGCCAGCTACACTCAACCTTCATGTTGGCAGTCTTCTAGAACACACGCAGGGACATATTTGCACACGTTTTTTAGGATTGTGGTTCATGGGACAATGTTGATTTAGTGGCAGTTCACAACATTCATTACATTTGTTTGGTGGAAGTTTTCAAGAGTAAATTGTGGGATATGTTTCCCTTCATTTCCACACAAATATATGCTTGTGCCATTCATACTCAGATGCTGACCTGAACAAGAATATACACTGCCACATTTTAGATCTAACTTCACATATGTTTTGGTCTCTCATACACTTGGAGTTCAATTTGGCTTTGTGATCTCCACCATTTCTCCACTTATCACTTGGTTTTTCCATTGAGATTGGCTCCCATTTGCCTATTTAAATGAACATTGAATCTCATCTTTGTATCATGTAATGAACTATTGGGCTTGAAGAAACTCTGCCATTTTGTACTTACATACTTTCTTAATACAATTAAGACTTTGGGGCTATCTGGCTGGTGTTCTCTTGGCATTATAAGGTGATGTCCTTTCATGCTACTGTTATTGTACTTAATTTCTTTTGTATATTGAATTAATATTAGTTTATACTTGCCATCTTTCTTAGATTGAGGTGTATAAGCTATCTTGCACATATCATTGATTTAGAGTAGTATTCTAGGGACAAGCTTGCCAATTCATTTTAGGATGAATGTTTGGTTTATCTTATTCATCATATTGCTCTAATCTTGTGCAAACTAATACATGTTCAAGTGTGTAGGAAAAATATTTTGTATTGTGTGCAGGAATCCATCTGGAAGTGGGAGAAATCTCAATTAGATCAACTCACTTCTAGAGTCACAGCGAACCAAGACTCAGCCATTTTTTTGCTCCAAATTTTCCATCCAACGAAGAGCAAAAGAATATTTTCTTACTCTATAGCTATTTGATCATCCATTTAAATTCAAAATACTTCTTTGATTCTAGTTCTTTTAAAGTTATATGTCTTATTCAAGAGTCATTTTCAAATCTAAGCAAGTATGGGGTTTCACTTTCATTACTTGAGCTAATACTTTGTATATTAAATTCTAAGTTTAGTTTTGTTTTTTTCCTAATTTCACACTGACAATTGGTTTTGTGTTTTGTAGCCCATAGGCTTGAGCATTGGACAACAAGGAGCTTGAGGAAAGGTTTTGAAAAACTACTCACTAGTGTGTATGCAGGACCCCCTCATGCTATCCAAAGATTGATTTCTAGGGAGGCCATAAGCACTTGGGAGAGATTTGCAAACTCATCTAGGTTGTTGGGCCTTTTGAACTTTGTGAAATCTCTTTTGGAGAGTTTTTTCCATCTTCAAGTTTGTTGTTGTTATATCTTTTGGGGAGAGAGTCTAGCTTTGTTAGAGTTCCATCTTAGTAAAGATCTCTGTCGTATTGTGGGCTGCCCTCTTAGAGACATTTTTACCCGCTTTAAATGCTAATAAAATATAACAAAATTTGTTGTAGGGAGCTTGGGATTTTTCACATGGCATCCCCCTTCCTTATTTAGAGGAGTGCTTCTTGTGTGTGGCTTAATCTTGCTTATAGTTTTTCTTAGTTTTTTAGCTTTTAATTTCATATTATGCATGCTTAAAATAAACACATTTCACTCCACATGCAATTTTTTACTAATCTTGTATTTAAATTCCCACATGCATATGCTTCCAAATTGTAAACTTGAGAAAATATCATCTTATGTGTAAACACTTCATACTTTGGCAAATTTTAATTGTTTCATAATTTCTTCAAGTATATGCTTCATATCTATTCCATTTTACTTGCTTATTTTCCATTCAATGGTGCAAATACATATGAGCTTATATACATTTTAGCATCTCAAGTTTTGAAAACTGTTTCTCTTTGAAGCATTTGCATGAAACATTAGTTTAATTTGGGGAATTAACACAATTTGCATTTCATCTAGACATTTTAGTATAGGAAGGTCCCAAGCCTCACTAAAACTTACCTCCAACTTAAGTTGGTTGAATAGACTTTTAGGGACACTCTACCTCTTTTGACTCCTCTTTGTGAGATCCAAATATTTGGGTGAGGATGAGGTTTGAGGACTAGAGTTCAATTGTAACTTTGCCTTAGCACTAATCAAATAAAATGAATTAAGAACAACATTCTATCACATTACTTTGGTTTAAAGTCCCACATTCAAATCTTATTTCAAGAGGCACTTTGGATGCAAGCATTGTAATCTCTTTTAATTTTGCAACAAGTTTAATTATCTTGTATTTGGAAATTGACTCATCTTTTGGTTTAATTGCATATTTTCATGAATGGTTGATTTCATTTTTAAGTACTATTATTTTGGGTTGCAAATTTAATTGCATATTGTCATCTTGGTCTAACATTTGAATTCTTTTTGTATAATTTTGTGCAAAAAGTTTGCATGCTTTGATTTGTAGACTTATTCATCTTGAAAGCATTTATAATATCTTGTGCTAACAATTTATTGTTTCAATTTTTAGGGTTATTTTGGCTTTCCATTTGAAAACATTTCACTTCATTTTAAGCAATACAATTTCATTTCTTAAAGAGAAAATACTTGGAAGGCACTTGTTGTTTATGTATTTCATGCTTAGCTTATGATGGTTATTGCTCATATCAGTTTTCGCTTATAAATTTTAAAGAGATAGTCTACACCTATCACTTTGCAAAGTGGTGATATGTGTAGAGATAACAGAGACCACCAAACTTTTTTAATCACTATGTTGGTCAATGGAATGTTTTTACACAATTGTATGTTTGACTCTGGGGCATCATCTCATGTCATGACTAAGAAAGTCATGAATAAGTTAAATTTGAGGATTTCTAGACTCTACCACAACATTTGTGCAATGGATTCAAAAATCATTGAAGTGTGGTTTGATAAAAGATCTTCAAGTCCACTTAGTTGTACATCCTGACATTATGATCACCATGGATATTGTGGTGATTGATGTGCCTGATGCTTGGGGGATGTTATTGTCTAGAAAATGGGGAGCTGATATTGGGGGTAGTTTGAAAATGGATTTAAGTTATGCTACCATCCCTAATAGTGAGGGCATCATGGTTAGATTGGATAGGGAATTGGAGAGAAAGTTTCATATAGAAAATCCCAAGGAGCCTCATAATGAAATTGTGTATGAATCTGATAACTTGGGAAACTATGTTATCCTGGCTAATTCTTTTCCTCCTTTGGAGAACGAGGTGGATTGTAAGAAAGATAGAGTTTGGCACATGAATTTTGATGGTGCCCATTCTAGGTATGGTAAGGGTGCTGGAATTGTCCTTACCTCCCCTCTTGGTCACATATTCAAGTTTGCCTATAGATTGGAATTCGATGCAACCAACAATGTAGCAGAGTATGAGGCTTTATTGTTGGCTCTTGAGTTGGCAAAAGACTTGAGGATAAAGTTTCTTAATCTTAAGGGGGATTCTGATCTAGTCATTCTTCAAACTAAGAATCAATTTACATGCAAGAATGATAGCTTAAATAAGTATCGAAATACTATTTGGGGAAATATGGAATATTTTGATGCATTAGACCTTCAAGCAATTCTTAGGGAAGGGAATACACAAGTCGATGAGTTGGCTGTTGTTGCATCTACATTACAACTTGGAGAGAACTTGATGGATGATAAAATTAATATGGAGATTATCTTTAGGTCATCAATTCCTAATAATCTAGAGCATTGGCAAATCTTTAATGATGAAATCCAAGTGGTTCGTTTCTTAAATAACATGGAGGAATTTTCTAAATTTAAGGTTGGATACAAAAAGGAAGGATGTGATTATGAGGAGTGTAATTTGGTGACAAATGCGACTCCTAGGGAATGTATAGCCTTGGGGCAAGTTTTTGACAGACATGATGCATCAAAGAGAAAAGATGATAAGAAAATTGACCAAGGGGAATTCATTGAAGTGAACATTGGTACCCCTGATGACCCAAAGATTATTAAAATAGGTAAGGGTACCAATGAGGAAGAAAGGAAGAATTTGAAAAATTTACTTCATGAATATAGAGATGTTTTGGATTTTTCATATGATGAGTTGAAAGGTATAGGGAAAATGTTATGGAACATACTATCCCTCTTAAGGATGAAAATGCCAAATCCTTTAGGCAGAAACTTAGGAAAATCAATCCTAAGTAGCCCCCTTGGTGCAAAAGGAATTGCAAAAGATGGTTCAGGCTGGTATTATTGCTCACACTAGGCATTCTACATGGTGTTCAAACTTGGTTATTGTAAAGAATATAAATGGATTAATTAGGCTATGTGTAGATTTTCGAAATCGTAATTTAGCTTGTAAAAAAGATAATTACCCTTTACCTATTATGGAAACATTATTGCAAAGGGTAACATGATATGGAATGATGTCTTTGTTAGATGGATTTTCATGATACAACCAAGTCTTGGTGAAGGAGGATAGACATAAGACAACATTCACCACACCATGGGGAACTTTTGAATATTTAAGGATGCCTTTTGGATTAACGAATGTTGGAACAACTTTTCAAAGGGCTATGGACTATGTCTTTAAGGGTCTAATTGAGAAATTTATTGAGATCTATCAAGATGATTTAACTGTTTTTTTTCTAAAAATGGAACTTCCCATATAGGTCATTCAAGAAAAAATTTTGATAGGTGTAGAGAGTATGGAATATCCTTAAATCCCGCTAAATCTATTTTTGGAACGATTGAATGGAAGTTGCTTGGTCACATCATTTCAAAGGATGGGATCAAGATTGACCCTGAAAGAGTTGAGGCTATTCAAAAAAGTTCCTTGCCTCATTAATGAAAATTTAATGAAAATTTGAGTAATGGCTACTCATGGATTATAACTGCCACTGATTATTTTACTAAATGGGTAGAGGCCATCCCTACAAACACACCACCGACAAAGTAGTGATAGATTTTCTTGAATATAAGATATCACTCGATTTGTTGTCCCTGCCAAGATTACCACTGACAATGCCAAGGCTTTTAACTTTGTTGAATTCTCATTGTTTTGTTTTAAGTATGACATTGTTTTATCCCATTCATCAAACTGCAATCCTCAGGGTATTGGCTTAGCAGTTCTAGTAATAATAATTTGATAACCATAATCAAGAAGATAGTAGGGGATAACAAATGAGCATGGGATAGTAAAATTAAGTATGATTTGTGGGCTGATAGGATAACAAAGAATAGTTCTACTGGGAAGAGTCCCTTTGAGTTAGTTTATGGCTTGGATGTTATCCTTCTTGTGCATTTGAGGCTACCATCTTACCAATTGCTACAAAGTTTTACATCTGGCAATGTAGGATTGACCAAATTGTAGAATTGGATGAAACCAGAGGAAGAGCCTTTGAACATTGATGTAAAAACCAATCTAAGGTAAAAAGAAATTTCGACAAATCATCTAGGAGTAGAATGTTTTCTAACAATGATATGGTTTTGCTATGAGATTGAATGAGTGAAAAGTCAAGTAATCATGGTAAGTTTGACAGTTTATAGCTTGGACCATACATTATTAGGGAAGCAGCTGGATAAAATTCCTACCATTTGAGCACTTTGGATGGAGAACCACTCTAGTTACCTGTGAAGGACCAACTGCTGAAATTGTTCTACAAAGAAAATATTTGATGCTGTGGGACATGTTTTTGTATCATATTTCTAACCTTATCATGTGTCATTTTTGTTTAATTAGTTTTGTTTCATGAATAAATTGTCATTTATGCTCTTAGAATAAATTTCCCTTTCTTCATTTCTTACTTTATTTCATTTGATGATATTTTGAATGGACATTGCTGATATACGTCTATTGTCGATGGATGCAGATTCCAAGTTCTTGCACACTATCACTTCAGATCTAGCATGCATCGCCATATGGAGCCAAATGTTGACCACATTTTGATGATTAAATTGATGACTCCATGCCCAAGGATGATCCAGAGGACACTTGTACCATCATATATCATCAATCAACAGAGTTTTTAAACTCTACTTCTATTTTCTCATCATCTTTTTTGTACACAAATTCGCACCCTATAGGGAGTTGTAATAAGTGATATTACTAATGATGAGTTTTTGAGTCTGTAACATGCTTAGGATGTTGGGACTCGATCATCAAACGAGGACACTTTGGAATGCTTTTTTTATCTAGTTAATTATCCCTTCTTTTTCAGACGCAGATATTTTTATGGGTTTTTTCACTTGTTTTTTACCCCAAAGCGGGGTGACGGTTTGAGGTTTGAGACCCTAACACATCTTAGTGTCTAGATTCGATGTATATTACCATACTAGATCACACAAAAAGTTTTGTGGAATTTGGCTAGATCTTAGTAGGATTTTTTAATAATTAAAAATTTCCCAAATGAGATTTTTTAATTATTTTTATGTAATGATATAAATAAGTGGCCTTAGGAAATGTATGGGGTGTGTAACTACTTGAAATTCGTCATCAAAGACCCAACATTATTTTAGGACCCACTTTGGGGGTCAAAAAACGACTTATAGTCTCTCAAAAACTGATTTTCCTAATGAGAGTGGCAAAAATGTGGAAAAAGTTCAAAAAATTCAATAATTGGAAAAAAATTAAATTTTTCCAAAGTCAAGGAAAGTCAAACAAGTGACATGGAAATTCAAGTGAAGGTCAAAGGTAATGTGGCAATCATGTGGGGCCCACCACATAAGGTACAATAGACTCATGTAAAAAATTCAAGTCAAAGCAGGTCAAAATGGTGGTCAAATGCATCACGTAAAATTTATGAAATGTCACGTATGGCTAAAGTCTCAATTCAATACATTAGAAATAAAGTGCAATCATACGTTGGAAATCAAGTGAAAAGGAAAAGTGAGTGAGTGGGGAGTCGACCTTACCTCACTTCATTGTATACGCATAACTCAACCAACAACAAACATAGTATTCAAAACCGGCCTAGCTAACTGGTTACTGGTCTAACCGGCCAGTTAGCAGGCCCACCGGTTGGAACCGGTCAAAAAACTCGGTCAGACACCCTCTGTGGCAAAAAAAGGTAGCTAACCGGTCCTAACCGGTTGGTTAGGAGGCAAGCCCACTGTGAGCCCAGTCAACACGTTTTTTCAATGTGTTTTAGGGGTTTTGGAGGGAAACTAAGGGTGCTTTCCCTCCAAAAACACCTTCTCCAGGCCTCTAAGAGGCCCCTCTCCCTCTCATTTGTTTCACACATCTTATTTGGAGTGTTTATGAGTGTTTGTGAGTTTGTTTGTGAGCTTGGAGAGTTGAGTTTTTGCTGGAGTAGTCATCTTGGAGTTGGAGTTGGAGCTATTTTGGAGATAGTTTGTCGCTGTCAGTGGAGTTGCCATCTTCAAGAGGAGGCTAAGGAAGTTAGTTTGCATTTCCAGGTAAGGATTTTCACTTGAAAATTCCTCAGTTGACTGTTGTCCATGAATTAAATTTTTTTGTGTTACAAATTTATAAACTTCTCACTTCTATCATCTATGCTATCAAATTTTGTAGCTTGCATGTGCATTTGTTTTCCTACATTTAGCTTTGGTTTTCCATGTTTAGCTGCATTTTTTTTTTTAAATGGCAGATTTCTTTGCAAATTGTTATTATTTCAAGCAAACATGGCTCCAAAAGGAAAAGACAGTGCATGGGCTCATTGTGATGTAATTAATGGAAAAATGATATGCAAATTATGCCATAAATCTATTGTAGGTGGGGGTATTCTTAGATTGAAACAACACTTGGCTAGGATAAGATGCCAAGTAAAGCCATGTGATGCACCAAATGCTGTGTTAGGTCCTATTAGGACAGAATACATTTCCAAGCTTGAAAAGTTTTATGAGGATAAGGCTAGGGAGAAGGCCATCCAAGATGACATTGCAAGGAAGAGGGAATTATTAGAAGCCATGAAAGAGAGTGGGTCTGATGATTATGAAATTCAAGACTCCTCTTCTATCCCTTCCCCCAATGACCCCTTTCACTATGTTCATCATTCTTTTGGCCAACCATCAAAAGGAACAAAGTGAACAAACATCCAAATTTTTTTCTCATCTTCTGCCAACATTGCCTCTTCTAATCCCACTTCCTCCCAGCCAAGTTGTCAACCCACTTTGGATCAACATTGGAAAAAACAATGCAAATAAACTTTTCATCAATACATTGCTAGATGGTGGTATGATTCAGATATACCATTTAATGTTGCTCACTCACCTTATTACCAAGCTATGTGGGACTCTGTTATAGCTGCAGGAAAAGGCTTCAAAGGCCCTAGTCTGCATGACTTGAGGGGAGCTCTTTTGCAAAAAGAGATATCTTCCATTGATGAGTATTTGGTTGAGTTTAAAGATTCATGGTTCAAAACAGGTTGTTCCATCATGTTAGATGGATGGACTGATGGAAAGAACCACACTATCATTAATTTCCTTGTTTCTTGCCCTCAAGGAACCATGTTTTTGAAATCAGTTGATGCATCTAATAAGGTGAAGAATGCAGTCCTTCTATTTGAGCTTTTGGATAACATTATTCAGGAAGTTGGAGAGCAGCATGTTGTGCAGGTCATCACCGATAATGCCTCAAACTATGTTGTCGCTGGAAAGATGCTTGAGACCAAATATAAGACCATATTTTGGACTCCATCTGCTGCACATTGCATAGACCTCATGCTTGAGGATATAGGCAAAGTGCAGTGGGTAAAAAACACCGTAGAGCATGCCAAGTGCATTACAAAATACATTTACAACCACTCATGGGTATTGAGCCTAATGAGGAAAAACACTGGGGGCAAAGAGCTTGTTAGGCCTGCAATTACAAGATTTGCAACTCACTTCTTCATGTTGCAATGTCTCATGGTCAACATAAAAACTTGCAGAAAATGTTTTCCTCTGAAGAATGGTCTGAATCTCGGTGGGCTCGTAGACCAGATGGAAAAGACACCAAAAAGAAAGTGCTAATAATTATTTTTGGAAAAGGTTTGTAGAGCTTGTGAAAATTACCGAGCCCCTTGTTAAGGTGCTAAGGATGGTGGATGGGGAAAAATTGGCCATGGGCTACATTTATGAGGCTATGGATCAGGGAAAGGAGCAGATACGGGCAGCTTACAAGGACAGGGTAGCTAAATATGGCCGTATATGGGAGATCATTGATAACAGATGGAACAATCAACTCCATTGTCCTATACATGCAGCTGGGTATTTTTTGAACCCAAAGTATCATTATAAAAATCGGCTAGGAGATCTGCATGATGGGGAGGTCAGAGCTGGATTGGTTGATTGTTTGGAGCGCATGGTCCCTAGCCATGCAAAATAGTTGGAAATACATAGACAACTTATTGTTTTCACTATGGCAAGTGGTACTTTTGGCAAAAACTTGGCAAAGATGGCAAGAGATGTGGGCCAACCAGGTAAGCAATTCCAATTTCCAATTTGTTTTTCTTTTCAAGTTAAAATTGTTTACGTTCTTTACAATTCAAATTATAAACTAAGTTACTAATTAATGTCTTTTTCTTTGCAGCACATTGGTGGGAGTCATTTGGTGGCTAGTGTCCTCAATTGCAAAGGTTTGCAATTAGAGTCCTCAGTCAAACTTGCAGTGCTTCAGGTTGTGAGCACAATTGGTCTGTTTTTGAGCACATACACACGAAGAAGAGAAACCGTTTGGAACAAAAATGGTTAAATGATCTTGTTTTCTTGAAATACAACTTTAAACTAAGGAGGAACCAAATGATGAGCAAAACACCTGATCTAGATCCCATTGTGTTGGACGATATTGATCCAACATCAGAATGGATGGAAGAGACTGAAGATCCTGTGTTTGAGGCTGATTTTGATATCGACATGGCTTTAGCGGGGGATGAGGCAAATTATGTGGCGGCATCAGAATCAGGATCAGTAGCGACATCAAGGAAGGCAAAGAACCAATGGAAGGCACTAGTCGTGCAGGTAGACAAACTCGTGCTTCCATTAGGTCCACTTCTATTGTTATTGGTGGCATTGATACTGAGGTTGCAGATCAGGTTGAGGCATCCTCAGACTCTAAACTAGATGATGTCTATGTAGTTCCTGATGATGATCTTGTGGCTAGTAGTGGTGATGAACTTGATGATTGATCATGTGTACACTGTAGACTTGTAGTAGGCCAATGGCCTCATAGCTCGCAACATTGTTTTTGGACTTATAGGCTATTTAGAGCCTCATTGCTTATGTATTTTGCTATTTTGTCGATGATATGTATTGCACTCGGTGCCATTTTGATATATTCACCTTTACATGGTATATAAATGAGCAAACTTTTCATATTTTGTCTCTATTGGCTTGGAATCATGGTTTTAAATCTTAAAAATATTTTTGTTTCATTAAAAATTAATGTATTTTTTTAAAACCGGTTCATTTAGACCAAACCAGTCCCAGTTAGACCGGTTCCGATCGGTAAACCAGTTCATTAGGTGGACCGGTCCGGTCACCGATTCTGGTTTTAAAAACACTGACAACTAATACACATATGCCAATCAAAGTACATGCTGGCCCAGTCAAATTTTTAATGCAGCTGTCAAAGGTATATACGCAGATTTGGAAAGGATTTGTTAAAGGTACGTGGTGGACATTTCATATTATATACTGCTCGCTAAAAACTCCACTCAACCATCAGTTAGGAATTTAGCAAAGTTTAGCGGACATCACTGACACATATGGTAGACTTTGTCCCCCACTAAACAATGCTAGCCAAATAAGATAAAATAACAAAAATTAGACTTATCAACATCTACATCAGTCAATACCAAGGTATATACGCAGATTTGGATGAGCAGTTGACTTCAGTTGAAGTGGAATGTGTTTCTACTTTAAAATCCCTCTTGTTTATGTGAGTATCCAGCCAAGTACACGCAGATCTACTTGAGATCAGAGCTAGCGACACTCATCGTTCACGCTGACAGTCTTATAGAACACACGCAGGGATAGATTTTCACATGTTTTTTAGGATTGTGGGTTCATGGGACAATGATGATTTAGTGGAAGTTTTCAAGAGTAAATTGTGGGATATGTTTCTCTTCATTTCCACACAAATATATGCTTGTGTCACTCATACTCATACACTGGCCTGAACAGGAGTATACACTGCCACATTTCAGATTTAATCTCATATATGTTTTGATCTCTCATACACGTGGAGTTCAATTTGGCTTTGTGATCTCCACCATTTCTCCACTTATCACTTGTTTTCTCCATTGGGATGGACTCCCATTTGCCTATTTAAATGATCTTTGACTCTCATCTTTGTATCATGTAATGAGCTATTGGGCTTGAGGAAACTCTACCATTTTGTACTTTCATACTTTCTTAATACAATCAAGACTTTGGGGCTATTTGGCTGGTGTTCTCTTGGCGTTATGAGGTGATGTCCTTTCATGCTACTATTATTGTGTTTAATTTCTTTTGCATATTGAATTAATATTAGTTTATACTTGCCATCTTTTTTAGATTGATGTGTGCAATCTATCTTGCACATATCATTGATTTAGAGTAGTATTCTAGGGATAAGCTTGCCAATTATTAGGAGGAATGCTGAGATTATCTTATTCATTATATTGCTCTAATCTTGTGCAAACTAATACGTGTTCAAGTGTGTAGGAAATATATTTTGTATTGTGTTCAGGAATTCATTTGGAAGTGGGAGAAATTTCAATTAGATCCACTCACTCCTAGAGTCACATTGATCCAAGACTCATCCTTTTTTTCGCTCCAATTTTTCCATCCAATGAAGAGCAAAATGGAGTTTTCTTATTTTATAGCTACTTGATCATTCATTTAAATTCAAAATACTTTTTTGATTCTAGTTTTTTCAAAGTTATATGTCTTATTGAGGAGTCATTTTCAAAGCTAGGCAAGTATGGGGGCTCACTCCTATTACTTGAGCTAGTACTTTGTATATTAAATTCTAAGTTTAGTTTTGGTTTTTTTTTCCTAATTTCACATTGACAATTGGTTTTGTGTTTTGCAGTGCATAGACTTGAGCATTGGGAAGCAAGGAGCTTGAAGAGAGGCTTTGGAAAACTACTCACTAGTGTGTATGCAAGACTCCTTCACGCTATTCAAAGACTGATTTCTAGGGAGACCATAAGCACTTGGGAGAGAGTTGCAAACTCATCTAAGCCGTTGGACCTTTTGAGCCTTGTGAAATCTCTTTTGGAGAGTTTTTTTCCATCTTCAAGTTTGTTTTATTTTTTGGGGAGAGAGTCTAGCTTTGTTAGAGTCGCATCTTTGTAAAGATCTCTCTCGTATTGTGAGCTGCTCTCTTAGAGATTTTGTTACCTGTTTTAAGTGCTAATAAAAGATAAAAATATTTGTGGGAGGGAGTTTAAGATTTTCCCATGGCATCCCATGGGTGGCTTAATCTTGCTTCTAGTTTTTCTTAGCTTTCTAGCTTTTAATTTCATATTGTACACGCTTAAAATCAATCCATTTCACTCCACATGCAAACTTTTACTAATTTTGTATTTAAATTCTCACATGCATACGCTTCCAAATTGTAAACTTGAAAAAATTTCATCTTATGTGTAAACACTTCTTATTTTGGCAAGTTTTAATTGCTTCATAATTTTTTCAAGTATATGCTTCACTACTTGGTCAATTTATGTTATATGTCAATGAAAACTATTGGGGCACTATCATTTATTTGAAACAATTGTATCTTAGAGAAATTTATTCCATTTTACTTGCTTATTTTCCTTTCAATGGTGCAAGCACATATGAACTTATTTACATTTTAGTCTCTCAAGTTTTGCAAACTATTTCTCTTTGAAGCATTTGCACGAAACATTAGTTTAATTTGGGGAATTAACACAATTTTCACTTCATCTAGACATTTTAGTATAGGAAGGCCCCAAGCCTCAATAAAACTTACTTCTAATTTAAGTTGGTTGAATAAACGTTTAGGGACCCTCTACCTCTATTGACTTCTCATTGTGAGATCCAAATATTTGGGCGAGGATGAGGTCTGAGGATTAGAGTTCAATTGTAACTTTGTCTTAGCACTAATCAAATAAAATGAACCAAGAACAACATTCCATCACATTTACTTTGGTTTAAAGTCTCACATGCAAATCTTATTTCAAAAGGCACTTTGGATGCAAACATTGTAATCTCTTTTAATTTTGCAACAAGTTTAATTTCTTGTACTTGGAAATTGACTCATCTTTTGGTTTAATTGCATTTTTCATGAATGGTTGATTTCACTTTCAAGTACTATTATTGTGGGTTGCAAATTTAATTGCATGTTGTCATCTTGGTCTAACATTTGAATTCTTTTTGTATCTTTTTGAGCAAAATAGTTTCCATGCTTTGATTTGTAGATTTATTAATCTTGAAAGCATTTATAATATCTTGTGCTAACAATTTATTGTTTCACTTTTTAGGGTTATTTTGCTCTCTATTTGAAAGCATTTCATTTCATTTTAAGCAAAATGCAATTTCATTTCTTAAAGAGAAAACACTTGGAAGGCATTGGTTGTGTATGTATTTCATGCTTATCTTATGATGGTTAATGCTCATATCAATTTTTGCTTATAAATATTAAGAGATAATCTATTTAACTTTAATAATTCTCCTATAAACTCAATTCTTTTTTAACTTAAATTTTCATTAGGGATCACCTCCCTTAGCTAACCTAGGAGATAGCTCAAACAGAGAGAGTAGGGATTAGTTTGACAACCCCTTGTTTGAGTTCCCTGCCACCAACCACACCTTGTGGGGTTCAAGGCTTTTCTCACTAACTTGTAGGTAGGTGTAGGCGGCAGGGTCAACAAATAGCACTTTGAATATGATTAGAAATGTAATTTCTACAGTTTATAGAAATTTAGAAAATGTGAATGAAGTGTTCGTATATTCCAGAGGATTTATATTTGATCCATGACATCTAAGTTCAATATAATGTATGTAAAATGTTTACCAGGTTGTTTTCTTTTGTAAGAAATTCAAGTGCATGGAGCTTTATTTTCAGCAGACTATTTAGCTCAGCATTATGTGTATTTAAATGTTGCAATGTTGAAGCTTGTAACATAATAAAACATGTTTACCAGAGTGTTTTTTGTTGTAATAAATTCAATTTCATAGAGCTTTATTCGTAGCAAACTATTCAGCTTGGCATAGTGGGTATTTAAATCTTACAATGTTGAAGAAGCATCACTTGTAACGACGTACAATTTGTACTTGAAGCATTACTTCTAAAACATATCTACAGTTTATAGATATTTAGAAAATGTGAATAAAGTGTTTGTATATTCCAGAGGATTTATATTTGACCCATGATATCAGTTCAGTATAATGTATATAAAATGTTTACTAGGTTGTTTTCTTTTGTAAGAATTTCATTTGCATCGAGCTTTATTTTTAGCAGACTATTCAACTCAGCATAGTGGGTATTTAATTCTTACAATGTTGAAAAGAATCACTTGTAACAATATAAAACTTGTACTTGAAGCATTAATTCTAAAACTCATTTCTACAATTTATAGAAATTTGGAAAATGTGAATGAAGTGTTTGTATATTCCAGAGGATTTATATTTTACCCATGACATCTAAGTTCAGTGTAATGTATGTAAAATGTTTACGCAGTTGTTTTCTTTTGTAAGAAATTCAATTGCATGGAGATTTATTTTTAGCAGACTATTCAACCCAGCAATGTGGGTATTTAAATCTTACGATGTTGAAGAAGCATCACTTGTAATTGCATAAAATTCGTACTTGAAGCATTATTTCTAAACTCATTTCTACAGTTTATAGAAATTTAGAAAATGTGAATGAAGTGTTTGTATATTCCAGAGGATTTACATTTGACCCATGACATCTAAGTAAAATATAATGTATGTAGATTGTTTACGAGGTTGTTTTCTTTCGTAAGAAATTCAATTGCATGGAGCTTTGTTTTTAGCAGACGATTCAGCTCAACATTATGGGTATTTAAATCTTACAATGTTGAAGGTTGTAACATAATAAAACTTGTTTACCAAGTTGTTTTCTTTTGTAAGAAATTCAATTACGTAGAACTTTCGTAAGAAATTCAATTTCATAGAGCTTTATTTGTAGCAGACTATACAACTCAACATAGTTGGTATTTAAATATTATAATGTTGAAGAAGCATCACTTGTAACAACATAAAACTTGTGCTTGACGCATTACTTCTAAAACTCATCTATGACCTAATAACTCATATTTTAGATGATAAGCTAGTAGGCATCTACATTCCCTCAGATTTGAACCTCTATACAAGAAATTACTACCTACTATTCGCTGATCCTGAGCCAAGCCCGAGAAAAAAAAAAATCCCTGATTAGCAGCAAAGTTTATTATGTGGATCTGGTGAAGTAGAGTCAAAATGTATGCTATAGTACTAAGCATTACCATGGTAACTACAATTGTGGCCGCTTTAGAGTTCCATAGAACTCAAGTAGACTTGTAGTTCGTCCAAGTCAGAAAGCAGAAATAATTGTCCCAATGATCGCAAGAAGAGAAGTTGATTCCAAACCCATGCTAACCCCTCCAATAATGTCCATCCCATGTCTTGTAGATCTTGACAGTGTCATTGTCTGTAAAGTCTCATACTTGTAATCGGTGTGTATAGAATTGAGTCATCCGAACCCATGCTAACCCCTCCAATAATGTTCGTCCCATGTCCTGTAGATCTCGACAGTGTCATTGTCTGTAAAGGTTCATACTTGTAATCTGTGTGTGTAGAATTGAGTCATCCGAACAAAAAGATAGGTTGTTATAATTCCTGAGTGTGTATATTTCCACAACGAGTTATCATATTAATTTTTTTATAATTTTTGAGTGTGTATTTCCACAGCTAGTCATTATATTGGTTCTCATATTAATTTTGTTATAATTTTTTAGTGTGTATTTCCATAGTTGGTCATTATATTGGTTCTCTTTTTCTGGAGAGAGTTTAACGGTCGACAAATTTTTACAAACTTCTACACACAGTGAAACTCCAACTCTAGAAAAGACAACCAATATGTTATGATTATTAATCTTCCTACTAGCCCACATATTGCTTACTCTTCCTAATAGCCCACATAGTGCAAAGTGTGACCATGCCCTTGGAGCTTGATCAGAGGAAGAAGCCGTCCGGAAAACCACCAAACAAACAAAATGAAGAAACAACATACGATCAGAAGAACTTAGTATAGAATCATATTCAAAATGATTTGTAGAAACAACATACGAGACAAGAAACAACACACGAGACCACACACAATCATAAGCACTTAGTTATACAATGATATTTAAAATCATAGCCAATTTTTTTTTTTAAGAAACATTCCACTTCTGAAATCAGAGTAGAAACAAGAGATACCCTTCACCAAAAAGCAAGAGAGATTCTTCACAAAAAAGCAAGAGACATTTTTCACAATAAAACAAGAGCCTTCCCAAAAGTTACAACTATCTTATAGGACTTGCTATTTCAATTTTTCTTACCACAGATGTCGCAACAAAGCTAGAGTTCATTCCTGAGTATCAAACGCTGATACTACAGTGGTTTCCCAAGAATTACCATGGTAAGTATACAATCAAATTTATATATCATAATCAGTTTTTTGTTCAAACAACATTTTATTTATGAAATCATTTCAAACAACATTTTATTTATGAAATCAGTTCTAACAAAATAAAATCTTAATAAAAACAAATTCAAATATTATAATCAATTTCTTTTCAAACAACATTTTATTTATGAAACCATGTGTTAATCAAAGTTATCATTGATGTCAATATGACATTGTTTGTGATGGAAATATTCTTCTGATGCATAAATAACCCTTTGCCCTAACCTCATGCAAACCCTACGAGAAAACCCTAAGCATGAAGATGATGCATATTCCCTTCCTCTATTAAACCTTAGGAATGTTGATTCTTAATAATTCCCTAAATTCATGTCTAGAAATGATGAAACATGCCAAAACATATCCCAAGTCTGTGAAAATAAACTTAAACCTTATCTAAAAACCATATACGTGAATACCCAAACCCTAACAATATATGCATATAATGGAAAACTAGATTTTATGATGCCTTTATTTTATATAGATAAATACATTACTAAATATAAAATTAACCCTTATCCCATGAGAATTAATGACCAACGTATTTATGAAACCATACATGGCATTAACTTTGTCTAATGGAAGACAAACATGTTCCTTATGACCATACATGGTAGACATAATGTATAATGCAACAACATGGTGTTAGACATCACTCATATGGTAGACATGGATTGCAGATGGGAGACAACACTCACGTGGCAGACAAAGCCTTTTTTGCATGGTGTTTTATACGGTCCATCTTTAACATGGCAAACAAATATAATGCATGTGCATCACATGGCAGACCAAAGATTGACATGTTCTCTTGAACATGTCGTAAACTATGTTGAACATATATAAAACTAGCAATTGTCCCAAAAGGTACAAAGAGAGGTCGATAGGATTATTAAATTAAAATTGTTGAATTTCTCTAGAAGAGATGTTGGTTCAAGTCTAACAGATGAGCAATTTGAGCTGGCTAAACATTTTCTAATTGTTTTTTTATTATGGTAAAATTATATTGATAATTCATTATTTTGCTTTCAATAGCTTCACAGGAATTTGAAGAGCAGGTATAGAATTGCTTTGTGAGATTTTATCTTAAAATCACTGATTTGTAGATATATACTCAATGAAATGTTAATTGGTTGAAACCCTGCACAAATGTTTGATATAAGCAAATAAGCCGAAAAGGTTGAAAGGCTTAATTGGTTTGTGGAAAACCTCGTTTTCTTGGAATGGATTATTGTGCAATTACTTTTCTTTAGATGTTTTGTTTATATCTATATTACACTGAACAATTTGAATGTCTTATTTCATTTTAGAGTAAGTTAATTATCCAAAATTAAGAAACCTCTATAGATGGCCAAGCATCTACAAAACTTTCTAGTGACCAAGGCAATAACCACCATGACTATCCCCTACCATTTGACAATGTTTCTATACCCAACCAAATTGAATACTTAGGGAGGGAGAAGCAAAGCCAATTACACAAATAAATTGCCTTTGGAAAGAATTATGCACATACATAGAGCAAAATCCAAATACTCTACCAAGAAGAAAGAAAGTTGTCCACACAAATTTGTTAAATGGATCCACTTTGTATGCTCGTTCAAAGTGAAAATAACGAAGGGTGGTTTATATGTAAAGGCAAAGAAACTGAAATGTATTTCAATAATGAAGAAATAAATCTCACGTTTGTGGTCTCATGTAATGAAAAAGGGCTTTATGTAAAGAAATAAACATTAAAAATTAAGAAATCTTGATGAAAAATTAAAAAAATATAAATATTCATTTGTTTAAGTGGAATGCATTTGTAGACATGATTTGTATTGTTAAGACACTCCTAAGTGTTAATTTGTTGGTTTAATTTTCCGCCTTACCATGGGAAATTGAATATTAACACAGTTGAAGAATTGTTACGGATAATTTTAGATTTCCATTGGTCCGGGAGAGAGAGCATTGATAATTTGTTGCAGTGATCATATGTATGTAATTGATGTTTCAATTTGTTATAACTATCATATCATATGTATGTAATTGATCTTTATTTTTTTTTTTTTTACAGTGTACATATTATTCAAAAAAAAAATGTGTATAGCTTTTCAAATTTTGATTTTTTTTTTAGATTTACGGGCCTTAATTGATATTTCAATTTTTTACAATGTACATATTATTCAAAATAAATGTGTGCATAAATTTTCAAATTTTGGTTGTTTTTTGAGATTTACAAGCCTGAATTGCATCTTTCATTTTTTTTTTTTTTATAGTGTACAGAGTAATAGAAGAAATGGTGTAGCTTTCAAAATTTTGATTTGTTTTTTAAGATTCATAGGCATTAACCAAAGCTCAGGGAAATGAACCACAAGAAGCCTTAGAATACGATAGGCATCATTTTCTTGCTGCAAAAATTTTGGGAAATCATGATAATAATGTTTAGTTAAAGATAATTGAATTAGAGTTGTCAAATACCAGCATAAGGAAATTGGTTATAAGGTCAATGAAAAAATTGACATTATCTACTCCATTCAATTAGATAGGTGTGAAATGAAGCCAAACCCCAGAGTAGCAAACTTAATAGATTTTATTATAGATTTGAAGAGGAGAAATGATGATAGATCTTGTATAGAATTGGTATGGTAGATATTTGTACAGGTTCAAGAAGAGTTACAAACAGGGAAATAGCATGAGGTACAAGGACAAAACACGTGCACCAAATTAAGTGCTTTGGCGTTGTCAATCAAGTGATTCTACAATTGAGGAAAGAGCATTATCCCATATAAGGTACATGCATTAAGTTCAACCTGGAGAAGATAAGATCATGTAGGATCTGAAGGAGGTTTGGTGAAAATGCACATGAGGTGGAGTAACCAAGAGTTTGATATTTCACTTATTTTTTATGATGTGAACTTGCATTTATAGAAGGAAGTGAAAATAACGCAAATGAAATATAAGAGAGTGTTTAGATCGATTGAATGAAGTGAATGCCAAGAAAGAAGCTAGAAGATATAGAAAATATTGTGAAGAAAGGAAATTTCAAAGATGGATTGTTCATTGTAAGTAATGTTTGATAAAAAGGAAGGCTAAAACCATTGGCATCAACACAAAGTTACTTGAGATGTTGTATAAGAAATAATGAAGAGGAAAGAGTAGGAATGATGATGTAGAAATAATGAAGAGGAAAGAGTAGGAATGAGGTTTTCGAATTAGTGTAAGGGCATCGGAAGTTTTCCATATAAGACGAAGTTGGCATCGGAGAATCCATGACAAGTTTCGTTATAAGCATAGATATCATGTTATATAAGGAGATTATACAAGGTGAGAACCAAAGTGCAAAGATAAGATAGGAAGGAATAGTGTGGGTGCCATAACATTTATATGCATAGAAGTAAATAGTTATAGCATGCAATTTTGCTTAGAGGAAAAAATGCAACAAATATTTGGATAAGGTCAATAAATTATGTGTATAAAAATTAGGTGATTTATAGATTGAGTGCATAAAAAGATATTGAGAAAATGAAAGTGTGTAGATTAATGCTAAAAAAATATTGTATACACAAATTGGCATGAAAAATATAACATAGGAGGAAGCCAAACAAACATGTACAGAAAAATGAAGAATCAAAATTAAGTTGAAGATTGATGAGGTGATGAAAAGATTGAAAAACTAAAAGTTAAAGACTACTTGAGATGTGCATGGAGTTGAAAGATTAAAAGTTGAATATAAATATTAATAGAGATAGAGTAAATTATATGCTAAAATCAATCAAATTTAAAAATTAAAAATTGAAATAATATATGAACCACGATTAGTGGTTCGAAACCAGTTAAACTAAAAAATGTCTATATAATTTCTCAAAAAAAAAAACTTTTTTTTATAAGCCATAAATGACAGAAACTTACTTTTAAAAACATATTAATACAAATAAAGTAATAATAATAATAAAATATTAAAATGATTATCAATTTTAATATTTATTATTTCCTATTTAAATTATCTCTGATAATAATAATAAAAATAAAATATAATTTAAATTATAGTTTTATATAATTTTCGAGACCTTTTGACTGCGAATACGAGGACCCGGAAACATTTCAGATCAGATGGAATCTTCCCCTGTTTATACAATGCAAATTGTATGAGCATTATATTTTGCAATACAATTTCCATCTATCTACAACGCATATCTATTATTTCTTGTTACAAACAATGGCTAACAGTGGAAATAAGGACAGGTCTCTAATTCTGGAGTCTACTCAATCAAACTTATATCACACTTTGTCTTACTATCTTGATGAAAAAGACAGGAAGGCGTGTGTTGTGTGCTTTCTTTCACGTTCAACTATTAAATGGTTGCCTATGAAACACTATAGGGTCTTCTCCTTACTGCTTATGTCAGTTGCCCCCTTTCTTCATAACCCACATAACTGCCATTACAACAACAAATCATTTTAGTACATTACAACAACAAATCGAGCAAAAATATAAATACAACTATACAAAAAAAACATCTTGCTGTCAACCAATTGAGTGTCTGGCTATCAACTAATGTCAATTAGAAACATCTAGCTGTTCACATACCCAGGAGGAGCACCTATGAGCCTTGCAACTGAATGTTGCTCCATATATTCAAACATATCAATACGGACTAGCGGATTTTCATCATCAAACAATTGAGCTGCAAGAGCCTTTGCAAGTTCCGTTTTGCCAACTCCAGTGGGCCCCAAGAATAGGAAAGATCCAGTCGGCTGTTGAGGTCTTCCAAGTCCAGCCCGCGATCTTAAAACAGCTTTGGCAACCGCTTGAACCACCTCATCTTGTCCAACAACTCTTTCATGCAACCACTTGAACCACCTCATCTTGTCCAACAACTCTTTCATGCAACCTGTCTGCCAGACCTATCAGTCGCTCGTTTTCATTCTGACCAAGTCTTGTAACAGGGCTACCAGTGCAGCGACTCGCAACCCGCATTCATCACATAGTTATGTATCATGAACATCAGACACTATAGCTCTCATTGGGTTGCCAACATAAATTCTGTCAATTATATTCGATGGAAGGTATGTATAGATACTTCGTTCAACGTACCTCTGCAATCTGATCAGGTCCCACACTCTCTGTTAACATGAGATTTTTTTCCCATAGCTTCTTTTCTAGAAGTTTCAGTCTTTGTTTCTTTAAGGGCCCTGTATAGTTTTGCAGCTTGCGCCACAGCCTTCCTACGCTTTGCTTTTTCCCAAGCAATCTGCAATTTCTCACATTCTAGCTTCAGTCCCCGGATTTCATCTACTCTCTTTTTTTCTTTTTGGTATTTCATTTTCAACGGTTGCAACTTATCTCTCAAATCATCAAGCTCCTTGTGAAACTATAAGAATCAGAAAATAAAATGAGTTATTTAAAGGTTATGATACTAACGGTTCTTACCGACCAACAATTTTCACTATGTCAAACAACAGTGAACACCCCCCAACATACAAAGAATTTTCAATAGACATCTTTACATCAGAGAATCCCCATCATAATAAAAATGCCTACAGACTGATCACTGATCAGAAAGACAGCCAAAAAAATGCAATAAGGTTATCTCAAGTACAAACCTCAGCCAAACGAGCTTTACTGGCTTTATCTTTCTCCTTTTCAAGGGCATGCAACTAACTTCTAGTTGAATCCTTTTCCTTTCAAGGGTGTCGATTTCTTCAGGTTGACTATCCAGTTGAACTCTTACATTTGCACATGCTTCATCCACAAGATCAATTGCTTTGTCTGGAAGATGTCGCCCTGTTCAGACAAACGGATTATAATGATTTTCAAAACGCCTCAGAGGAGTTCTTGATCTCTCAAGAATTAAGAGCAGAACATAATACCCCAAATGATCAAGTAATAAACACTACTTTTGGGATAATTCACACATATTGCAACTTATTCCACCCATAATAGCCAGGTATCAACTTACCGGTGATATATATACTTACCTGTGATATATCTACTTGATAACTGGGCAACAACTACAAGTGCTCTGTCCAATATTCTTACACCATGATGACCTTCGCACTTTTATTTTAAACCACGAAGGATACTAATAGTGTCTGTTACACGAGGTTCAACTACATAAAACTGCCCCATAATATCAATAGCAACAAATTTATTAAAACCACTAGAAGCGTGTGAACAACCATATTAATACGTCTAATAACCCGACTAAGCACTCACTTTGCTGGAATCGTCGCTCAAACACAACATCTTTCTCCACATACTTCCGGTACTCTTCCAGAGTAGTTGCTCCAATGCACCTTAAGTTGGCCCCGAGCAAGCATCGGTTTAAACAAATTGGCAGCATCCATTGATCCCTCAGTACGCCCTGGAAACAAAACAAAATTCAATTCGACACAATTACTTCACAACGGAAGCTTAAAACCAATCACTTAAAAGGACCTTTAATCAATCAAGGCTAATAACATATATAATATTTGCTAGATCTAAAAATTGAATCGTAGGTAACCAAGATAGGTTTCTCTTACCGGCACCCAGAACCAAATGTATTTCGTCAATAAAGAGAATAAGTTTTCCTTGAGCTTCTTCTACCTCTTTCAATACAGATTTAAGTCGCTCTTAGAATTCGCCTCTGTAATTGGCACCAGCCACTAGAGCTCCCATATCCAAGGCTATCAATCTCACTTCTAGCAAATTGTTGTTTAAAACCATTTGAAAAACAAAATGAATTAGCGGCTCTACCAAGCTTGCATTCTGAAGATAATCCCGCCCAACACACTGTACCAATGCGGACCCACAAAAGTCAAGGAGACTCGGAAGGTCAAGTAGAAGACAAAGAGTGAGGCATAATTTTCTGGGGTTTTGTGGCTAGTTCCTATGGAAGTAAGTGTGAAGTCTGAGGCATATTACTCTGTGAAATAATGAGAAGTGGAACCATGTGAAGTTTGAGGCTTTTATTCTGAAGTATAATGCTAAGCTCTGTGGCATAATCTGAGGTTGAGGTAGAAGGCAAAATTCGCCTTTTGGAGAACTGAAGCAGACCTCTTTTGTGGACAGATTTGGAAGCATTTTGTCTTGGTATGCTTGAGGGTTGACTTGGCACTTGGAGGTTGGTTATCTTAGCTACATTACTGGTTGGTTTGTATATGACTTGATGTCTTGTTAACTTGATTCCCTAAGGAAAGGATTGCTGGGTTTCTCCCCTTGGAGTGGGGTTTTCCCGAGCTGCTCGGACTATTGCAGCTCGGTCGCAGCAACCTGTAGAGACTTGTTTTAGGGCTCAGATTTGAAGGAAAGTCACCTATTGTAGGCTAACTCAAGCTCGGACTGTGATCAGTCTCTTGGAGGCATAGTTTTGGAGCTCGGGACAGTCACCTTACCTCAGGCTTCAGTTAGGATTACAGTCCTGTAGCTTATCTTTGTTGTGGACTATCACAGGAAACAATGAACAGAAAGGCTTGGACTACAACAGTGGAGAAGTGTGAGTTTCCTGTGGGTGTTTTGGAGCTATTGTAGGGTGGCACAACTGTAGGAAGAAGGCCAAGTTGTTATGAGGAGATCTATTCAGATTTGGGGCAGACATAATTGATCTCTTGTGCAGCAGATTTGTTGATACTTTTGAGGGGATTCTTAAAGTAGCTTACTGAAGAATTGATGTGCAGACCTGAGAGCGGCCTTTGGGAATTGGAGCAATTATTAAACTTGTAGCAGTCCTCTTGAAGAAGCCTTTGAAGAATTGATTAAAGGCCTTGTTGAGTCACATTGAACATCTAAGATTGCGGAGAGTTCTTGGGGCAGCTTGTGAAAAACCTTCTTGAAGCATAGCTTGAAGATTTGTAAAAGAAACATTGACTATTTGAGAATATTTTGAAGCAGTGAGGACATCTTGTAGTAGCTGATCTTGAAGGCATTTTTGGAGACATTGTTGACCATGATGTATTGTTGAAGTCATCATGGAATAATCTTGGAGATTTTGTTTGGGTGACATGAAGAGAAGTGGCGATACCTTCTAAGAAGATAAGGTTGTCATTGATGATGCAGCGTGGAAGACTACAACGAGCTGAGGATTGATAGGGCTCGGTGAAGAAGAATTTGGGAGCCGCGAAGTATAACCTAACATACCTTGAAAAAGAAAAGCTATAGGATTGGTGTCCTTGGAGTTGGTACTCCTAAACTCAAGGTTGGTGCCTTGGATAAGATAGGGTTGAAGCCCTAGAGGTTGGAGCCTCGCTAAAGTTCAAGTAGGTGCTTGGCATATCCCAGGTTGGAGCGTGGGTGTCTTCATCAAGGGTTGGAGCCCTACCTATATTGTACTTAATTCGTTGGAAAGATTATATTAATAAAAGCATTTATTTCTATTCATTTTGTGTTCTAAATATAAGTGATCTAACTGGTAAAAGTAACAATTGAAAAGAAACACTGATTTACTCCCCCTCTCAGTGTTTCCAACACTAGGAGTTCTAACAAAAGAAAATCTTAATAAAAACAAATTCAAATATCATAATCATTTCTTTTGAAACAACATTTTATTTTATTTATGAAATCAAGAGTTCCAACAAAAAAAAATCTTAATAAAAGCTAGACGAGCCTTCACAAATAAAATATCACTGAACTATAAGATGAAATTGAAATTGAATGTGTCAATATGACATTTCACTTCCAAAGACATTTCACTTCCGACTTTTAATTATTAACATGCTGACAGTTTTCTCAGAATCACTTCCAACTCAGAATTACAATAATTTTACCATGTCATATTTTCGAAGTAACTTGACTTTTAATTATACTATTCTTTATATGGCATGTATTTTAACATCTTTATTATTTTTTAAGAGGATATTTTTGGCGGAAATCACATTATAATACTTTGTGTGGTTCATCATTAGGACAAGTTGAAGAATTAGATCATGGCTGCATGTTAAATAGGGAGAGTAGATTTTACTACAACTATATTGCACTGGATAAAACGACTAAATTTGACTAGCCAACGTGACTGGACCTAGAAAAAAGGACAAGAAAATGGTAATTGTTAACTATGTCACGAGACTATGTCAAGAGACTAAAATACTAAGAAACAAATAAAAAAATATACAACTATATGTTATCAGTAAACTTAGAATATATAAAATTTCTCAAAATTATAATAAATTTACTATATCATATTTGCAAAGTAGCATGACTTTTAATTATACTATTCAAGTATCATGACTCTAAATTATACTATTCATTACATGGCCTATATTTTAACATCCTCATTATTGGGAAAGTGGTAATTGTTAATTATGTCATGAGGCTAAAATACGAGACTTTTAACTATCCTATTCGAGTAACATGACTTTTAATTATACTATTTTTTATATGACATATATTTTAACATCCTCAGCATTATGGGAAAGTGGTAATGGTTAACTATGTCACGAATATGTTATGAGTAGGCTTAGAATATTTAAATTTTATATATAATAATTGTTCTAAAACATAATTCTAAATCAATATTTCATTGAGAATCAAAACTGGTTATCAAAATAATCCCACTCCAGAATATGACATTAAATCAGATTCCATGAATCAAAGCTAATATAAGCTAACATCTTTAATGAATGGTGGGATTTCATCTTTTGAACTCGACCTTTCGTAAGGAGTTAAACATCTTTTGATCGATATATATCACAACCATTTTCATAGGTGAGTTGTCGACCATAAAAAGGGTGAAACAAACCAGACTGAGGATTTTTAACATTTTTATTTTTATTTATATATATATATATATGTTTTGGTTTAAAATAATTTATACTTTTACACTTGTTTTTTATCAATTCTACATAGGATTTAGTGTTTATGATTACTCTTTTTTGGAAAAAATAACATATAAATATTTTTTTATAAAAAATAAATTAATCAATGTAAGTTTTATTTTAGGTTAGGTTTCATGTTGAAATTTCTTTTCAAATAACTTTTTATTTTCTGTATTAAAAAATTAGCCATTTAATATCGCGGTTACATATTAAAATTTTAATATTATAAACTTAATATCTAATTTATAATTATTTTTCAAGAAACTGTAGTATTTGATTTTAATAAATAATTTATATTTTATTTTTCAAACTACCGTTTAATATCGAAGTACTTATAATATTTTAATAAACAATGAAATATATCATTATTTAAATATTTTTTTTCAAAAACTACTGTTTAATATAGTCGTATTCAATAATATTTTTTTTTATATATTAATATATTAATATTATAATTAACATTATTGTTCAAATATAGTTGTTACTTGAAATTATGTCTCTACATTGCTCTCTATTTGAGCCTTTGCCATGGCCTGCCTCTTCATTTGGTCCAGATGATGAACCACACTTGTTGGTTCAAAAGGCATAGGCCAACAAATTCTCTCATGTAATTTCTACTTAAAGGCTTTGTTTAAAACATTTTATTTATGAAATCAAGAGTTCCAACAAAAAATAATTTTAATAAAAACAAGACGACCTTTCACAAAAAAATATGACTACCGTATAGGATTTGTAATTTCATTTTCTTATTATAAATGTCTCAATAGGACATTTCACTTCCGATTTTTGATTATTAACATTTTGACAATTTTCTCAGAATCACCTCCAACTTAAATATTAATAATGACAATTTTCAGAACTATAGTAATTTTACCATGTCATATTTTCAAAGTAACCTAACTTTTAATTACACTGGGGATATATTTTAACATTCCTATTATTGGGAAAGTGGTAGTTGTTAACTATGTCACGAGGCTAAAATACTAAGAAAAAAAATATTTATGTGTCTATATGCTATGAGTAGACTTACAATATATAGATTCTATATATGATTGTTCTGAAGCACGATCCTAATCAAGGTTTCATGAAGAATAAACACTGGTTGTCAAAATAATCCCACTCTAGAGTATGACATTAAATCAGATTCCATGAATCGAAGCTAAAATAAGCTAACATCTTTGATGAAGGGTGGAATTTCATCTTTTGAACTTGACCTTTCGTAAGGAGTTAAGTATCTTTTAAACGATATATATATCAACCATTTTCATGGGTGAGTTGAGGTCGAGAATAAAAAGGGCGAAACAAACAAGATTGAGGATTTTTAATATTTTTAGTTTCAGTTTGTGCTATATATATATATTTAATGTTTTAGTTTTTAAAAATTTACAATTTTACACTGGTTTTTTATATTATTTTATTCAATTGTATAGAGAATGTAGTGTTTTAGGATTGCTATTAATTTTGGTTTTTTTTTTTAAGGAATATATATATATATATATATATATATATATAATATATATATATTTTTAATAAAAATAATAAATAATCAATATAATTTCATCTTAATTCCAATAGCTAGTTTCATATTGAAGTATGTGTTAAATGTACTAATATGATTTTTTAAACAATAATATAAAAACACTTAACTACATAACAATAATAATAATAAAGGATAAAAACTTTCATAAAAATTTAAATAGATAATACACCATGTATGTGTTATATCAAATATATATTTTTTTTAAAAAAGCAAGAAGGAAGAATAGTAATAATACACCATGTAATAGTAATATATAATACACCATGTAAGTGTTATATCAAATATTTTTTTAATTAAAACCGGAAGAAGGAAGAACAATAAGTTATATCAACGGATGTCACATAGCAAAATATATTTGATTTACCTCTAATTTTAGTAGGGATTACCCCAATATTTAGCTTTTAAAGGAAATAACGACAAACATTTTAGGGTTTTACACACAATCAATATACGGGTTCCTGCAATTTGGGTATGATGATTTGAACAGTGCCTACGTAAAGCGCGAGCTGGTGCGGGTCGCATCCCACCAATGATACCTATGTGCACATATAATACTTCTACAACAAAAAATTTTGGAGGACACAACACAACCACTAGATCTTTGCTAGTGCGAACTCCATCGATACTGATCGACAAATGTGGAGAAAATGCTACCTTAGTTCTTATTAGGCCCCTTGGAGCTTCTCTAGAAGTTGTGCTAGATATGATTTGACATGGCGCCCTCTCTAGAGATCGCTGAATCAAACACACTGTATTTTTGAGTGTCGTAGATTTCAGGTTTGTAGGTTGAGTAAAAAAGGGATCTGAAGAACTCCATCGATGTCAATCACTAGAGCTAGTCATGTACTGTCTTCATACCCACAATTGTACTGGCATAATTCTTTTGGCCAAGATTTAGCAACTAAGCGGGCACCACGTGGTGTACAGTGGCTGGTTAAGTTTTAGCTACTGAGCAGGTGGCACTTGGCGTGGAGTAGTTGGCCCAAATTGGAGCATTGAGAAGATGCCACTTGGCTAGGATCTAGTCACTGAACGCTGCCACTTGTCATACAACGGTTGACCCAAATGGGAAACTAACCAGGCGCCACTTGGCGTGTAGTGGTTGACCTAGTTCTTCCCACAGAGGGTGTCAGTTGGTGTCCATGGGTTCGCCCAGATCTAGCCACTGATAGGGTGCCACTTGGCGTCCATTAGTTGGCTAAGATATGGCCACTGATAGGGCACCACTTCAAATCCACTGGTTGGCCAGATCTAATCACTATGAGGATGTCACTTGGCGTGCAATAGTTGGCCAAGATCTGGCCACTGAGAGGGTGCCACTTGGCATCCACTGGTTGCGCCAGATATAGCCACTAAAAGGATGCCATTTTGCGTCTATTGGTTGGCAAAGATCTTCTCGTTGAGAGGGCGCCATTTAGTGTCCACTGGTTAGCTCAGATTTGGTCACTGAGAGGACGCCACTTGGTATCCATTGGATGGGCCAGATCTGTCCTGTAAGAGGACACCACTTGACGTCCAGTGGATGGCCAAGATCTAACCACTGAGAGGGTGCCACTTGGAATGCAGTGGTTGACTATGATTTGGCTAATGAGAGGGTGCCAATTGGCATGCAATTGTTGGCCCTGACTTGGCCACTGAGAGGGTGCCACTTGGGGTGCAGTGGTTAACCCAAATCTGGCCATTGAGAAGGAGCCACTTGGCATCCATTTGTTGGGCCAGATCTATCACTGGGAGTGCGCCTTGGCGTCCAACAATTGACCCAGATATGGCCACTAAGCAAGCACCACTTGGCCTCCATTGGTTTTCCCTGATTTGACCATTGAGAGGGTTCCACTTGACATCCAACAATGTAAACTTTGAAACGGGAACTCATACTGTTACCCGATTTTGAAAAGGGGTGATGCAGAACACACGTGTTTTTTAGAGCTTAGTTTTTGGTACTATAACTTTTTCTATGTACATTGCGTTTTAGAATGGTAGTGTTTTTTATTCTGATTTAAAAACTTGGTAATTCTACACCAGGCCATTTTTTTAAAAGGTTTTTTTCTTATTTTTTTTATTTTTATTT
>APFE031375632.1:3752-16187 GCA_000404065.3 Pinus taeda
GAATGAAGTGAAAATGGATGGTAAATAGATGGATTAGTAAGTTTCTTAGAGCAAAAATAAGACCAAAACTAAGGCCCAGCATCCTCTATCTATTCAAGAGGATAATCAACAAAAAGAAGAAAATTTGAATTTCATGGAAGAAGAAGACATCCAAGGTGATCCAAATAAGCAAGTGGACTAGGGGCATCACAACTATATTGAAATATGGTAACTCCAGACAGTCACTAAGTTTTAGCAATACTCTCTTCTTCAATTGTGCTTGATATCATCAAAGTCAAAGCATTTGGTCACTGACATTCATGTACATGTCAAAGAATATGTTTCGATCCAACACATGATTTTATATGTCATCCAGTTAAGCAAGTGGCTCCATTGGAAGTATTCCTACACTTGAAAATGATTTTGTTTTTTTTTCAAGTAGAGTAGGATAGGAAAAGAAATAAAAAATGAAAAATAAGAGGAAAAAATAAAATCTCAAGTGAAAACCTCCTTTGAGGCACCTAAGATTGGCCCATTGATTGAAAACCTCCATGAGACAGTCAATGGGTTGATAAAAAAGAAAAAAAAGAGAAAAATAAAATATTGTAGGTGAAAACCTTCTTTGAGGCACCTAAGCAGATCTACTAGTTGAAAACCTTATTGAGGCGGCTAGTAGGCCTAGAAGAAAAAAAGAATAAAAAATTAAAATCTTTTCTCAATGTATCTCTCTCTTATGAATGTAGGTGTTCTCCAACCTGTGCAAGCAACAAAAACAAGTTAGCCACCAAAAGAAAAGTTGATCAAAAGCCTATTCAAGGGAAGTCAAACTTAGACTTTCTCCTCCTTTTCTCAGATGCTCCAGAAGGACCAAGGCCATACCAATCTATCACCCTTATCTATTTCCACCATCCACTCATCATTTCCAAGATTTTACCATTCATTTTCCTTCTTGTCCTAAAATGCTACATGAATATCCTATAGTTACTACACAAAACAAAAATACATAGAGTAGAAAATTAAATTTTTTATATCTTGAAAAATATACATCTATTTTCCAAGTTGTTTTAGGGGGAGATGCATGTGGATGATAGTAACATTTCCAAGGAACTTAAACAAATTCTGGTGCACATTTTTTGAGAAGTTGACCTCCATCACTTACAACCAATTTTGAATTTTCTCGATATTCATACATCCATTTGAAAATTTGTTTCATGAGGAGATGCATATGGATGATGATAACATGGCCAAGCAATTTCAACAAATTCCAGGGCACAATTTTTAAGCAATCGAGCTCCATCAACTACAACCATTTTTTAATTTTCTCAATATTCATGCATCCATTTGTAAATATGTTTCATGGGGAGATGCATATGGATGATGGTAACATACCCAAGCGATTTCAGTAAATTCTAGTGCATTGTTATCGAGAAATCGACCTTCATCACCTATAATCATTTTAATTTTTTCTTGAGATTCGTGCATCCATTGGCCAATTTGTTTTGTGGGGAGGTGCATTAAACATGATGGTAACATGCTAAAAAAATATCAAGTCAATCTAGTATACCATTTGGGAGATATGGGTTTAAACAGGCTGCTATAAGGTTTCTTGTAGTTACTATAGGATGTCCTAGTTTACTACAAGATGTCCTGGTTTTCTATAGGAAACTAGATAAAGGCTCTAGGAAGGTAGGGAAGGTGAAATTAAGTTTAGGTAAGGGGTATGATAGTTGTGAAAAGTGTGGGGAAGGTGAAAATCATCCATTGCCCAACCAACACGCCAAGAAGGCCGGATTTGACTAAGATACGTTGCTCACAATAACTAGAAGATAGAGGTTTAGAATCACCAAGTTATGAAGACTTGTGCAGAAGAAAACAAAAGAAATTATCACCTCCATAGGACCATTTATCGATCATCAACTCAACAGTAACATGCATGCCTCTCCAACAACCATTAGGTAGGTACAGGTATGTAATATTCTTGACCTCTTCTCTTGAGCATATTATAGTTAAAAATTTGTTGTCAATGCATGAGAGATGAGGTTTTATAAGCTAATGATGGGTCAGTAGTCTCAACCACCTTCAACTAGTTAATACATCTAACTCCTTCACTCATGAAATGTGGAAAAACGAAATTAAGAAGGGTGATGATTTCGAGGAATGGGGATAACGGTTAAATGAGAAAATTTGTGTAAAGGCCAAGTAACCACAACACTCCAAACCCTCCATCCACTTCATATCCACTATCTATCCATTATTCATCCATCCCATTTCATAAGAAAAAAACTAATATTTTTCAAGAACAAACCCTTCACTCTCTCTCACCCTAAAAATTTCTTGAAAAAACACACAGAGCACATCCTCTCCATTTTCAGAAACCTACACTACTCCCTTTAAGCCATAGCATCATCCTCCAAACCCTCTACATTATTTCTCATCACTCCCATAGAGTTAGAAGACCTTGAAAGAGAAGGAATGACTACTATAGGAAGGCAAAATGATTCTACAAGAAGGAAGAAAGGAACAAATTGTGCGAAAACCAAAAATGGCAGTGCTTAAGAGAGACCTAATCAAAACATAGAACATCAAGTCCATTAGGAAATCATATAGGCCACAAAAGAGAAGAAGAAGGCAAAAGAAGGCAAGAAGGCATTCATCATCAAATTAGAACTCAAACTGTAGTGATGAAAAGAGGCTTTCCAAGAGGTCTCTAATCTCTTTCTAGCCTTTTTCCAAGGCCTAAAAGATGTTATAGAAAGGGGAGAAAGGCATGTAAGTCAAGTTGAGGGCCTACGTTAGGCTCAGACTATCATTTATGCTCAAAACAGGTTTAAACAGGCTGCTACAGGGTTTCCTGTAGTTACTACAGGATGTCCTAGCTCTCATCTAAAGGAATTTTGAAGGTTTCAGAGGTGTTCAAATGGTGGAAAAAGGTAGCAGGAGGTTGGAAAAGGATGTGGAAGACCTTGTCAAAATGAAAAATATTCAAGAAACCATACTAAATAAGGGGAAGAAGGTAGGCTAATGGTCTTAAGAAACACTGTGATTTTTCTATGTACAAACAGTTTTGGAAAAATGAGCGAAAATGGAATGAAGGTTTGAAGGGAGAGGATATGAATTAAATGGATCTACAAGCCAACAGAGTTCACTTGCAAAGAGGAAAGTTATGTTTTTTTACTTGAGAGAATGTTAAACAATCTTGAAAAGAACAACTACGTTTTTGTGCTTGTCCTTACAAAACTTACAACCAATATTCTTAAGAGAAAGGACTGAGGATTCCACAAGAGAGAGGCCACGAGGGCCATGAATGAGGCACATTGAGGTCACTAAGTTGCTTAGAGGATGAGCAATGCTTCAGCAGGGGGTATGATGGGCCTCTAAATTAGACATACATTAAGGCCCATCTGACCATCCTTTAGCACATTAAACCTCTCCTTTTGCATTAGATAATGTATTTTTAACTTTAATATGTTCACGAGTAAGGTTTATGGATAATTGCATATTTGTGCCTAATATTATTTACTTTTGTGGAATATTGTGAGAATATTGGGCAAAATATGAAGATTTGGAGTAGGAGATAATTTAGGGACTTTCTCCCTACTACACAAGGATTAATTTTAAATAATAAATCAAGAAGATATTAAGAAATAATTGCATATGTTTTGGAGCTCCAATGATTGAGAAAATGTAGGAATGTGTTCCCTGTCATTTAATGTAGATTCCTAGTATTGGGAACTAGATCCACTAATTAAGGGATTTTTGTGGGAAAAGCTTCCTCATTTCATGGGGAATTCTTCGTAATAATTTTGTGTAAGTACCAAGTATATTTTTACTCTAGGGGTTGATTTTCTTAGTCTTCTTGTGGATAGAACTCATATTTTTCCATATCCACTTTCATTTCTTGCAGGGATGTAATTGTATTGATGGGAATAATGAATATTGGTGCCATTTTCAGCTTCTAAATCTTGCTCTACTTCATAGGACTCTGAGTTTCCTTGGGCTTGGCCATCCCAGGAGCCTCAGATACCTCTTGTATCATTTAATTTTTTTGTTTTTCACTTCTTATTCACATGCATCTCTTGTTCTTGTTTTTTTTCGATTTCTGCATTTGGTATTGATGATTTCTTACTGTAGGATTGTGTTAAATGGTTGAAGTAAGTTCTTTTGTAGGATCACAAGCATAAATTCATCATTGGAATAGATTTTGAAGGTCATAGTAATGATTTAGTTACTTGGATTAGTTTTCTTGTTCCCAAATTTAGATTTCTGGAAGTCCTTTGTGGTAAATAACAATAAATTTCTGCTATTTTTTAGAGCATGATAACAAGTTTCAATCAAGTTGATTCCACTTGAATTAGATAAAAAAAATTCTAGTTAATAAAAAAAATACCCAATTGCATTTTCACTTGATTATGTTAGACATTTGATAGATTTACTAGTTCATGAGTTCTTGAATTTCTAGATTTTAGATTAGTGATTTTCTTCTATTTTTTAGCATGGGTTAATAGTGGTATTTTTGAGTGATTCCACTTGCAATGGAGACCTAATACATCCTAGTAAATAATAAATTTTGTCCCATTCAATTTGGATTTTATTTTCTTGGTCATTTGGTGAATTATAGTTTCCTATAGTAAATCTGCAGTTTCCTATAGTAACTACAGGATCTCCTGTAGCAGCCTTCCAACATGTATATACTTACCCAGATTTGCTCAAGAGACTTGGTTATTGTCCCTTAGGTTTGAATCAATACCCCTAGGATTTAAATCAATTATTAGGGAATACTAAAGACTGCTTAGGACTTGCCTCTTTACCCATGCAAAACATTTCAACAATTTGAGCTACTGGAAATGTTTATGAAATGGATAATACAATGATTATTTCCACATCTAATGAAATCCATTAATGGAACTAAGTTCTTTGAAATGTAATGATTGAAATTTACTTCATGAGATTTACTTTATGAAATTAGAATATGTTTCCTTCCTTGTATTTTCTTTCTTGCAATAGGTTAAGGTTTCCATTTCAAACATTTCATTTTCTACGATTAGTTTAGGATCTGATTTTATTACATTCACTCCATTACATAATGACATCAAAGGAAGGACACATTATATGCCACACATATAGTGCTGATACCTCTTAAGTTTGTACAAACACTGGGTTGATAATTAAGTTGGTACCCTTGGGAGCTGCAACATCCTTGTTACAATACCTAGGCTCATCACCCATGGGCCATTTTTCCTTTGCAAAGTTCTTTGTGCCCCTAGTCCTTTAATTTCTTCTAGTGAATGTGTGATAGCCCAATATCGGAGCCAACTGTAGCAGAGGTTTCCAATCGGGGAGATAACATGGGAGTTGTGATATTTCAAATTCTCAGATATGCCACCTCCAACATGACGTCATCATTCCATGTGGAAATTCCTAAGTGGTGACATGTGTCACCCTGTTTTTCCCCCATAGGCCCCTCAAAACGCCAAAAATTTCCTTTCATGTTTCTTTCCATACTACAACGTCATGCTGACGTTAGATGCCACATTAGTTTTATTGGAACCAAACATATGCTGCCACATGTCTTTATCGAAGCCAATCATATGTGAACATGTGTAGCTTATCAGAACCAATTAGATGCCGCCACGTGTCCTGCTTGAGGAGAGAGAAAAGGGCCTGTCCACCTTTGGTTTTGTGATGAAATCCTTTATAAACCTTTATCATTGTTCCTCGACAGTTTTAAACACAATCAAAACTTTTACAATATTGCAACTTTTAAAAGGTTTACACTTAAGAAGTTGTGATTCTCTAATCGTCGACCTTTTGATGTGCTGATGCTTCGATGTGTGATCTCCTCAAAGCTCCAATGTTGCGACGACTAATCTGGTGTCTCTGATATATAATACCTATGGTATGTGAGGCGCTAATATCAGACCTCTAATATTCCTTCTTTCCTAAGGCTCGAGTCCTTGAAACTTCAGGAGACCATATATTTTGATCCAGGAGTCCATTTTTGGACTTCTACATATCGTTGGAAATTTTGTTGAGAGAAATTTCCAATGGAGTGGGTCTAATGTAGGCTTTGAGTCCTTCTATGGCTTAGAAGATGACTACAAACTTCTCTACTATTTTTTCACTTTGGATAACTGAAAACACATTTTGTAGTAAGTGACAATAATATACATCCTGCAAGGCCAAGGCAGTGAAAAATATCCAATTTAATTAGGCTATATTTGCAAACCAAATGTCCAAATGAGATCAAACGAGTTATGATAGGAATATAAGAACATATCGAACTCATTGAAGCAATCCAAACTCTTAAAATCAAATAGTAATATGACCAACCATTCAACTAAAGGGTCCCCATAGTGAAAATTAAGTTAAT
Organism: Pinus taeda; assembly: GCA_000404065.3. NCBI lineage: Eukaryota > Viridiplantae > Streptophyta > Pinopsida > Pinales > Pinaceae > Pinus > Pinus taeda. The sequence goes on from APFE031375632.1 coordinate 10,102, forward strand.
AATTGGGGGGGGGTGTTGTGCTTTTACGATAACAATAGTGACACACTAGGAAGAAACATTTATCTCTAGAAAAAATTATGAAACTCTAAGAAAAAGGAATAAGATTAAATCAATCAAAGTGTTAGGATTCATATTTTCAATGAAATCCCAATAACGAATAACATAGTTCTATCATTTTATATATCTCCAAAATTAATTATAAGAGTCATGTTTGACAACAATTATTTAATTGATACCAAATTAAAGTTAAAAAACAAAATCTTATCATTGTGTATATTAAGAAATATGAACTCTCATTGTCATAAGTAGAGCTACTGCTGCCAGCAGATGTTCATAACCTCGATAGGGTTACCTATTAGCCCAAAAGAAATTTCAGTATCCCATCTATGTTTAAATATTTCAGAGGAGACATAATTCATTAATAAATTTGAAAACTATTTTCTTGGCTTGGTAACCATATATTGACAATGAAATTCACAAGTATTAATAGTCATCAACAAGTCAGCTCGTGATGAGACCTCTCTTCTTACAACAAATTGTGATAAGCCATTATCCTAGTTTGGTGACTAGATATGAAAATGTCCTAACCATAAAGACCCATGATCATAGTAGGCTGGCTCATTACTAAGGCCTCTTATATTTCAAGTATTTTACAAAACTTCTAATTTTCACTTGGATACTTTTATCATAAATGGGAAGACAAATATTCTCCTTGAGATATTGAGATGAATTAGAATAATTATAGAAATACAAAACTTGTTTGTTGATTTTTGTTTCCTTAGGAAGATACTTATAATATAAGTTATTGCAAAAACATAACTATCTCTTATGTTATAAAGTGATATTATCAAAATGATAAAGAAAAACAAAATAATAAGAATTTTAATAGCGAATAACAGAGCTTTATCAATTTGTATATCTCCAAAATTGATTATAAAATTCACGTTTGAAAACAATTATTTAATTGATAGCAACTTAAACTTAAAGAACAAAATCTTATCATTGTGTTTTGTAAGAAACATGAATTCTCATTTTCATAGGTAGAGACATTGCTGATAGCAGGCATTCATATCCTCAACAATTTTACCTCTTAGCCAAAAGGAAATGTCAGTATCCCATCTATGTTTACATGTTTTAGAGGATACATAATTTATTAATAACTCTTAAAACTGTTGTCCTAGCTTGGTAACCAGATATTGACAATGTCATTCATAATCATTAATAGTCATGAACAAGCTGGCTCGTGATGAGACCTCTCATCTTACAACAAATTGTTATAAGCCATTCTCTTGGTTTAATGACCAGATATGACAATGTTATAACCATCAAGACCCATGATCATGGTAGGTTGGCTCATTACTGAGACCCCCTATCTTTTAGGTATTTTACACAACTTTTAATTTTCACTCTGATACTTTTATCATAAATGGGGAGATAAATCTTCTCCTTAAGATATTGGGATGAATTAGAAGAATTATAAAAATACTAAACTTGTTTGTTGCTTTAGGAAGAGTTGTTTTTAATATAAGTTGTTGAAAGAACATATTTATCTTTTATGTTATAAAGTGAGATTATCAAAATGATAAATAGAATCACTATAATAAGAATTTCAAATTTTAATATGAAAGATAGCAATTTGATAATTAACTTTATATTCTTCCTTTTGTAGAAATTTCACCTGTAGAACAAACTGATATATGCAATGTCCTAAAGCATATTACTTGTTCTACTTCTACAAAACATTAAGTGGACGCATAATCAAAATCATGAGCAACATCAAGTAGAAACATGCATAACTAATCAAAAGAATTAATCACACATAACACAAGATATATCCAGGGGAAAGCACTAGCATAAAACCCCAACCATGTATTATCAATCAAGTGGAAATCCTCTTCACAATATAAGAAGAATTAGCTCTCAAGCTATTCAGTTCTGAATGAACTATGAAGATATGAAGATATGTCTCATGAACCACCCAAGCCCTATTTATATAGGCTTTCCCTATGGTCCTTACGTAGTAGCTTAGGAAATAATAGCATAATGAATATGCTATGAATTCCAACATATCCAAAAACCAACCATGGTCCAACTACTATTCCTTAGAAACTAGTTCCTCAACCACCCAAAAAATACCTTACTAGAAATAGTTAGCGATTTGATAGTACCTATCCCACATTTGATTTCAATTGGGTCTCACCACGAACTACATGCACAGTACTCCATGAGTGAATCCTTAGTTATCAAAATAAATAGTTGTCACATGCATGCAAGCATATAACAACTATATTTTTATTCATTAACAACTTGTTAAAATAAATCTAACTGGCTTGATAGTAGGAACTAACAAGCTAATTCTTCCTCTCATTATAGAACTAAACCTTATCTCCTTTAATTAAGGGATAATTCCTAAATCAAGGGAGAAAATAATTTCATGATCTCACAAAGACTTCAACTTTAATTTTCCATAATTAATTAACTCATGGAGATTAATTAATTAATATTTTTAAACTGCTATTAAGACCAAAATTAATTTTACTTCCTATAGATAGACTAGGGATTGCTACAAATAGAAAGGGATCCAGAAATGCTATTTTTAGAACTTTCTATTTTTAGCAGTTTCACGTCTCACCCAATGTGGCAAATGACCTCATTGACCAAACTACTATTTTTAGACATGTTATTTTTAGTAGGTCTATTTTTAGCACATTCTAAATTTAGCATTTCTTGTTACACATTTTTCAACACCTTTTACCAATGAATTTTATTAACTAAGCATAAAAATTTCCCATGTATTAGACCAAAGGTGGGTGGAAAAGTACCTCCAACTAAAAGGTCAGTAATATCACTAGGATTAATCCCAAACAAAGGTGAAATTTTCACACAAGGGGATTGCAAATGGGACCAAGAAATATTGTGGAAACAAATCCAACCAAGAAACAAGAGAAAATTAATCCAAGTGAAAAGGGAATTAAAATAAAAGAAAACCTACTGCAAGTGAAATCATGAAATAAAAAAAACTCGAGTGAAACAAGATAAAATCAATAAAGATCTTGTTATGTTCTTTGCATTATGTCAAGCATATCAAATTTTGTCTCACTTGATGAGTTCATTATTCAAGGCTTTTATTTAAATAAATTCTCTAACTAAAAGGAGAGTTGCGCTTAAAATTTTCATATGAGAATTTAACAGGAATGTTATTCCCTTCATTAAATCTTACTTTAAAACATGTAACTTTGAATAAACATATATCGAAAGAGAATAAGTAAGATGATAAGAACAACTTAGAAGTAAAGTAAATCTCCCTGGATGAGTTTTATTTGAATTGAGGGGTGAAAAGGAACATCGATAGCAGAAGTGGGGAATATGGAAGTAAGCAAAACAATCATTTAAATAAAATGCCATCAAATAAATTTAATTTGCATTTCCAGCTGCAACACCTAAAAAATATCGCCTCGTTGCTTAAAACTAAGATCCATCTATTTTCACATTCTACATATGCTTAAAATCCATGAATTTTGTACAAAATTACAAAAATCTTTATGAAATAATGCCGATGAACTCATGTAACAACCATATCCATAACTCCATTCCTTGGACCTGGATCTAACAATATTCATTCACCAAATCTTGAATAAGTTTCAAATATGCAAAGTATAGCATGATATTTCCCAAAAAGACCTAAAAACTATATATAGTTGAAATAATATTAGATTCATGCACTTTCAACAAAACATTTGATAAAGTTTAAAGCTTCGCATATAAGAAATTCAGAGATCTAATCCATAATTAGTTTCTTTATAGGGAATGGTTTCACATCAAAATAGTCCATATCATCGTCTTTTGGTGGAAATCTTATAGGAAAAGGGTCTACTCTAAACAATATCCTCTGCAACATAGGCACAATCATGTCTTTTGAGGAACTAGAAACCATTGAAAGGCCAATATCTCATAAGTACCAAAGCTTAATAATACAACCAAACCATAAAATACCCAACTCAAAGCTTAACGTCATATGCCTCAATACATCCAAAGCATAAAAAACCTAACTCAAAGCTTAAGATTATATGCCTCTTAATGTGAGACATGGGACTCAAAAACTTCCCAAAAAGTGCTTGCATGTTGGGGTATCCATATTTTAAAATAGCATACCATACCATGTCAATATGGAGTACAAGAGAAGAAACCAAGTGTTTTGGAAAATCCATGGAGTTGTATGGAATTTCAAGGTGAAAAGAAACACCAAAAGTGTTTCAAAAGTTCTCCATGAAAGGTTTTTTCCAAGGTGATATTACCAATATTTTATTTGGAGGGCCTTTTCCACCCATATTTTGTTTCATATATGCGAAATGTTTTCTCTTATCTAATGGAATCCATTAGTAAAAGGAAGAATAAAAGGAAGATCATTAAACTATTATTTTTCAGGCTCACATTGAAGTTCTAACATCGTTATCTTCTATTTGTATTTGAATGCTCTCTTACCTTAATACACATAATAAAAGTACTTTACAATAAGCCATATCCTAAAACAGATACTAAGGTTACAAAAGAAACACACCAGTTTAGTATTCTATAACTCTTCCATGCCATCCCCATCTCTTAAGGAGAGGAATTGTCTCCCCATCTATTAGCACAACTTATCAAAGTATAAATTAAAATTTGTGTGAAAAACCTAAAAGATAGGGGGTATCCATATTGAGCCAACCTACCATCATCATGGGATTTTATTTTTATGACATTATCGTATCTGGTCACCAAACCAGGATAATGGCTCACAACACTTCACTATAAGACAAAAGGTCTCATCACGAGCCAAATTTTTCATGACTATCAACATTTGTGAATGTCATTGTCATATTTGGTTACCAATCCAGGACAATGGTTTTCAAAGTTATCAATGAAATATATCTTCTTTGAAATACTAACTAGTAGATGGAATACTAACATTCCTTTAGGTTAAAAAGGAAACCCTGTGAAGGCTATGGACGTTTACTAGCAGCAATGAATCTACCTGTGACAATGAGAGTTCATATTTCTTACTAAACACAATGCTAAAATTTTTTCCTTTAGTTTATGCTGTCATTAATTAATGGTTATTGTAAACAATCATCTTACTCTTATGACGTCTACAAGAGATGTTCAAAACGATTAAACTCTATCTTGAGGGATTTCATAGAGTCTGAATCTTAGCATATTAATTTTATTCCACCTTACTCCTTTTCCTTTTAGGATTTCATTAACAATAAACTAAAGATTTGGATTTCATAGAGTCTGAATCTTAGCATCTTAATTTTATTCCACCTTACTCGTTTCCTTTTAGGATTTCATTAACAGTAAAACAAAGATAACTAGTTCTTCCCAGTTTGTCACCATTGTTGTGGTAGAAACACAACCCCACCATTATTCACTTAATTATCATTATGGGGACACTTTGGTTGAATCTTGGTCATGTCTCTTTCTGATTTTCTGAGTTTGGATTTCTTCAATGAGTTTGATATGTTTTTGTCTTCCTAACAAAACTCATTTTCTCTCATTTGGTTGTTTGGTTTGTAAATGGCACCTAATTGAAGATTGGATATTTTTCACTGTCTTGGCCTATTAAAATGTATATTTCCTTTTTGTGTTATAAGTTATAGTTCTTTGTAAATGTTTATTTTTATTTTTGTTAATATTTATTTAATTCATTACATATCCCCCGATACCAAGACCAAGTCTTATATTACAAAGTGGATTTTATATTAAGAATTGGCTTATTGATAAAAGTGGAGAAAGACCTATTAAAAATAATGCATATATCAAATCTAATATCAAAATTTTGAGTCATTGGGACTTTGACATTGGAAGAATCCTTTTGAAAATCCTAGATATCAAAGTCTGAGCTATATTATGAAGAGGCTTAATAAAACATTTATCCAAAGTTTTGAAACCATTTAATAAGGTGTTTGTAATTATTTGCATTACATATATAACAATCCATGGATATTGTAATATTAAAGATCTCCGATATAAGCCCATTTAATATGCAAACTTTGGTTCATAGAATCAAAAGCTTTGACATATCTTTTCACCCACATTCCACGTCATTG
>APFE031375636.1:0-18841 GCA_000404065.3 Pinus taeda
TTATTCAGAGAGTAATGTTCACTTGCCTCTTCGAGGGGGCAACCTCCAATAGAGCAGAGCTCGATTACAAAAATAAGACATGATGCTCCTCGCAGGGAGTTTCTATCCTTTATATATGACTCCTACATGCAATACCATGGGCCAATACCGCGTATTACTAATACCATCTATCTAATACTACGACCGATTTGCAACTAACTGTGGTTCCGTTATTAATTGCGGATTAACCACTTACAATTATTAATATGGGCTTTATTGACTCTTGACTATGACGTGGTCCCATTACATAGATAAGGGGGTTAGGGTGGGACCCTAACACATAGCTCTAGTGTTCAGATTAAAAGATGACTTCCAAATAACACCTTTGCGAGGTGGCCGGATGACAGACTCACTATTACGGTGCTCGATATGGAGCAGAACAGAACTAAATGGAGTAGAAGTAGAAGGATTATTGGTGGCTTATTTCTCCATGGTCTGCTTAGACATGGTTTGATAGTCCTTAGTTCAAGTAGTGATAGAGATAGGTGATGAACCTTGCATCATGAAAACTTGGGAACCTGAGGAAGCAGAAGACTGAGGTTGGTCTACCAACTCAGTCTGCTATGGTGGAAAGGGCTCTTTTAGGACAACCGGATTCCCTTTTAGTAAGAAACTAACTTCACATCATCACGGACAATCCTTAGTGTAATGATACTCCTCACAGATGAGGCAAGGATATTTCGGCTTTCTTCTAGAAGCATCATCAACAAAGGATTTAGGAGGGTCCTGTTTTTGGGCATCGACTTCAGCCTTACCTTTGCCCTTGTTTTTACCCTTAGAGGTCTTATCTACTGCGGTAGACTGGACAACATGTACCTTAGAGGTTTTGCCAGGACTGGATAAATTGTTGGAGGGATTATTGGAACTAGTGTTCGAGACATATGTCTACTTCGAAGACGATTTCACGCAAGTCTAAGACATGGAACCAATTACATTGTCAAGTGGTGTATTCGGTGACTTTACTGTTGTCAGACCTAATGATGGTCTCAAAGAATTAGCTAACATCTCATACAATATTCCAGATTGTGAATAGACCAAGTTTAAATACTACGCATGGGTGATAGCATTGTCTTCAGTAACACATCCACCCATAGTTATGTCTTTAGAATTTTTTTTGACAAATGATTTCGTGAACCTTTCGGTCAACAACTCATCAATAATCTCAAACTTGATGAGGCGACGCTGACGTCTACATTCATGGATATGATCAAAAATGTGGGTCATGGTTTCTTTGTTAAGGGACGTAAGAAAATGAGTGCTAGTTTCATACCGAACTGACAATTAGAAATGAGTGAGGAAATCCATGGCGAGAGAGTTGAAATCACCGTAGGTCTAGGGTACACTTGATACTTCCCTATCATAGGCTGCTCATAAGCATTGTACATGGTGTACATATTATAAGGTTGCTAGACCTATTGATCCTAGATGTAGGGAGATTGGCCATGCTGCTACAGGGGTTGACCTTGACCTTGAAAGGGCTAGCCTTGCTGATACACATATAAAGCTTGTTTCTTCCAAGGCTGACCTTGTTGCTGTAAAGGTTGACTTTGCTGTTGTAAAGGTTCACCTTGCTGCTGCAAAGGTTGGCCTTGTGAGGGAAAAGGTTGCGAGAACTGTTCAACAAACTGAGTTTGCAGCTGCAAAAGTTGTTGTGACTACGGAAAAGGTTTCCCCTGCAGTTTTAATAGTTGCCCTTGTTGTTGCAATGCTTTCCCATGATACTTCCCTGTCATAGGCCGCTTATAAGCATTGTACGTGGTGTACATATTATAAGGCTACTAGACCTCTTGATCCTCGATGTAGGGAGATTGGCCATGCTACTGCAGGGGTTGACCTTGACCTTGCAAGGGCTAACCTTGTTGATACACATATAAAGCTTGTTGCTACCAAGGCTGACCTTGTTGCTACAAAGGTTGGCTTTGCTGTTGTAAAGGTTGACCTTGCTACTACAAAGGTTGCCCTTGCGAGGACAAAGGTTGGGAGGATTGTTGAACAAAGTGAGTTTGCAGCTGCAAAGGTTACTGCGACTGCGAAAAAGGTTTCCCTTGCAGTTGTAATAGTTTCCCTTGTTGTTGTAATGGTTTCCCTTGCTGCTGCGAAGGTTTCCCTTGCTCCTCCGATGGTTGTCGTTGTTGCTACAAGGGTAGCTAGACAATTCCTAGGGTTATACCTTGAGGGTATTGATAGTTATCGAATTGGATCTAGCCATATCCACCAGGAATAGTAGATTAACCAAGATAAACATAAGGTCTAGCCTAAGGAATGTAAGGTGGATTAACCAAGGCTTGCGAACCATATAAAAACCAACAATATGGCAAAAAATTAGCCACAAGGACAACAACCCCTGCACGATAGATAGAGAGGTGCAAAGATCCAACATCATCACATCAACATAGAGGAACTGCCAGGATCAACTCCTGGCTCAAGTGAGCAAGGCACGGGATAGATTGAGTAATCACCTGTCTCTAGGATGGCTAGATGCACGTGCATGGTACTAGTGGACTACTCTTTTGAGTAGATCTTATTATTTGTGTTCTTCTTATGTTTTGGGGATGAAACATGTCTAAGGGGGGTGGAATGTAGTATACCTAGGGGGGATATTATAGGGTACAGAGGGAGGTACCCAAGGGAATAATGTAATAATGTGATGGGCCATAGTTAATAAATAAAGTGGTTAACCTCCATCATGTAAGGAACCACAAGTAGTTAGGAAGCCCATTGTATTAGATACATGGTATTGACAGACCCATGGTAATGACCCATGGTATTGTATGTATGAAACCTATATAGAGGTTAGAGACTCCCCACTAAGAGATGTCAAGGATTATTGTATTTAAAAGCATATTTCTTGTGGATTGTTCTCCTTCATTAAGGAGTGATTGTATGGTGTCACCCTACCTCAAGGGTTGATATTAATAAAGATATCAAGTTTATCTATTTATCTCTTGTTATTTCTGGGTATATTTGCTTTATCATATATGTACAGGTCAGATCCACTATATCTCATGAACCCATAAGGAAAGAACATAGTGTTCATGCACATGTAGAAGGATAATTGAGCCATGAAATTCATTTCCATGGAGGTCACCAATATTTTAGTCACCGGACACCCAAGCTAGACATGTACAAAATTGATGGATCTAACGAGGCGGTATGGGTGACATAAAAGGAACAATATTTTTTCCTTAACAATATGTGGGAATATGACACTAAAATAAATGTGGGAGCTCTTTACTTGGACTAGGAGAAGCCTTTTACTTGGAATGTTCCATCAGTGGCTTTGAGGAAGCTATCCAAGCCCATGTCCGAATGCATCACCCAACTACTTGGTTGGAAGCATTCAACAAGGCCTTAGAGGTAGAAGTGGATTTAAATGCCCAATCCAATCGTACAAATTTCATCACATGGGCACATCCCACCTCAGCTATGGGACACACCCAAACATTTAAGGTTCAAAAAGTGTCTCCGACAAAAATGTCTGAAAGACGGAAACAAGGAATTTGCCATTATTTTGATGAAAAATACTCTTCGGGACATAAATGCGAGGAACCAAAATTCTTTTAAATTGATGTTACTGAAAACAGTTCCATTAATGAAGCTCCATACACTAAAGTGACTGAGGAGGAAGAGGATGACCCCCTAACTAACTTCGACACTAATAATCTAGCTACACGAGATGAGACAATCATCTCACTCCATGCCATGGCTAACATCTTTTCTCCCCAACCTCTCAAAATCTGAGGTTTTATTAAACATCGGCAAATAGTGGTGCTTATTGATAGTGGCAACACAAATAACATTTTCCATAAGAGAGTAGCATAAGAGGTTCATTATTTTGTGAGGGTGGTACCTAATATCCAAGTCCTTATTACTGATGGGGGGACCATGAAATTTGAAGGATACTGTGAAAATATTAAGCTTCAAATGCGTGATTATCACTCCAAAACTGAGATGTTTTCCATTGAAATGGGTGGTTGCAACATTGTCCTTGGTGTCGAATGGTGGCACAAATGTTTCCCTATCACAATGGAATTCTAGGACTTCTATATGATCTTTAAGCAAAATGACCACACTCATAGACTAGGATAACTCAAGGCATGTCCTCTTACTATCATCATCTCACATCAAATGGAGAAGTTTAAAAAAAATCCATCATGGAATAGTAGCACAATTTAATTCCATTCATTCCCTTATATCCACTCCTCCTCCCATTCATCTCGATTTGAAATAGGTATTATATCACCACCTGTGGGTGTTAGACAAACCTAAGGATCTCCCACCCTCTAGGGGCGAACATGATCATAAAATCCCTTTTCTTCTAGGTACCCAAACGGAAAATCTCTACCCCTATCGACATCCTTTTTCCCAAAATAATGAAATTGAAAAAGCATTAAGGAATTCCTCAATGTTGGTGTTATTAATCCCAACACCAACTCTTATCCATCTCTAGTGCTCATGGTTCTGAAGAAAGACATTCAATGGTGAATGTGTCTAGACTTTAGGGCCCTTGAGAAGCTCACCATCAAGTACAAATTTCCTATCCTAGTAGTCGATGATATGCTTAATGGACTGCATGGTTCCTAATATTTTACCAAGGTGGACCTCCAGTCAAGGCAGGTTCTCTTAGTTTCCCTATCACAATGGGCTTCTAGGAGTTCTATATGATCTTTAAGCAAAATAACCAAACATACACTGCGAGAAATTAGGGAAGGTGCTCCTACTATCATCATCTCACATCGAATGGAGAAGTTTTTAGAAACAGGCAATCATGGGATAGTAGCACAATTTAATTCCATTCATCCCCTTATATCCACTCCTCCTCCCATTCAACCCGATATGAAATAGGTATTATATCAGCACTTGTGGGTCTTCGACAAAACTAAGGAGCTCACACCCTCTAGGGGTGAACATGATCATAACATCCCTTTGCTTCAAAAGATGTCAGAAAACGATGTTAAAATGGATAATCTGCAGGTATTACCTCTAACCCCACTAGAAATATTATAGCAATCAATGTTTTCAGCATGGGAGGCAAACCTGTATCAATGCTCATCAAGCATTTGGATAGATAGGTCTAAGGAATATGGCACCCATTCAGATCCTTGGTCACAAGTACACTCTACAGCTGAAGGAATCACTCAATCGATGATGATTGACGGGGCACCATCGGACGATTACCACCATCGTTCCCATCTTCTGAACTAGAAAGAAGATAATTCCAACAACCTAGACCATCCTTCAGTATTTGACTTTCTGACGAATATTATAAATATGGTGGATTCCAAGAGAAACCTATCCAATATTGAAGAGACTACCACCATAAAAATCTCAACCAAAACAGATGTTGTAGAGAATATTCATGTCGGCAAATCTTGTTCTTCTCCAGAACTGGAAATATATAGTGCTCTCTTTCACGAGTTTAGAGATGTCTTTGCTTGGTCATATGATGAAATGCTAGGTATTGACTCGAACATAGTTGAACATGAAATTAAGATGTATCTAGATGTCAAACTAGTACAACAATGGCTACGGAAGGTGCACCCCAAGAAAGTCGTTGCCATTAAGGCAGAAGTTGAAAAACTCCTCCATGCTGGTTTTATTTACCCGGTTCCTCTGATCAATTGGGTATCGAATATTGTTCCTGTAATGAAGAAACAAGGAATTATTAGAGTGTGCATCCATTATAGGGATGTAAATCAAGCTTGTCTAAAAGACAACTACCCTACACCCTTTATTGACCAGATAATTGACGAATGTGCCAGATGTCAAATATTTTCATTTATGGATGGATTTTCCTCGTATAATCAAATAAATATCCACCCACAAGACCATTCAAAGACTGCATTTATTTGTCCATGGGGCACGTTCGCATATCGCAAGCTACCCTTTGGTTTAAAGAACGCAGGGGCAACTTTTTAGAGAGCAATGAACTATGCTTTCCATGACATCAAGAACATCGTTCAACCATATCTCGATGATCTTCTAGCTCATTTGCAAAAGTGAACTGATCATCCGCGACATTTGAGAGCGATATTTCTACGTTACCGACACTACAAGATATGACTCAATTGGAAACAATGTGTGTTTTGTGTCAGTTCTGGTCGTTTACTTGGCTTTGTGGTCTCAAAGGATGGGATTCGTCTCGACACATGTAAGGTTCAGGCAATCATTGATTTGCCTCCACCTTCAAACTTTCTTCAGATTCAGAAACTCCAGCGGAAAGCAAACTTCCTTAGGAGGTTCATTCCAAATTACGCCGAACTAGCTAAAGGTTATACTTGTCTATTGAAAAAAGAAGTACCCTTCATTTGGGATCGGGTCGCGCAAGCTTCCTTTTATGCTTTAAAGCAATCTCTAATAAAAGCGTCATTAATGTATGCTCCTGATTATCAAAAAGACTTTAACCTGTATCTGGCTGTAGCAGATACAACCATAGCAATGGTTTTAGTTCAAGAGGATAATGGAATTGAAAATCCTATATATTATTTAAGCCAAAACTTAAATGATATGGAAATGAAATGCTCCTACGTTGAAAAGCTAGCCCTAGCAGTTGTTCAAGCGATACAGAGATTTCGACACTACATCCTCTTAAGAAAAGATACCATTTTATCAGATTGCAACCCATGACTTATACATTGTCGCGACAGTTGCTCGAGGGCAAATATTGAAAATGGATAGTGATTTTACAAGAGTTTGATCTAGAATTCAAAAAATCCAAATCAAAGAAAGCCCTGGTATTAGTGGGGTTACTATGTGATCTCCCATCATCATCCAACGATGCAACATTCGAAGAAGCAATCGTAGATGAAAATTTGTTTCTGATATCTTCAAGCAATCCATGGTACGAAGATGTAATCATCTATCTCTAGACACAAACATATAGGTCTAATACCTCACGCTCCGAACAATGACATATTCGATACCAAGAGAAAGACTACGTGATCGTCGGTGATACTCTTTGCCGTCGCAGTATCGATACAGTTCTACGAAGGTGCCTCACCCATGAGGAGGCCGAAAAAGTCCTGAATGATTGTCATTCAGGCGCATGTGGGGGGCATCAATCTGGTTATGCTACGGCACAAAAAAAAATTGCGAGCAGGATACTTCTGGCCAACAATGTTCAAAGATTGCATAACCACAGTTAGAAGTTGCCATGCTTGCCAAATGTTTGATACCAAAACCAAAAGACCACCCGCATCGCTGTAACAAGTAGTTGATGTTGGGCCATTTGCCAAATGGGGCATCGATTTCATGACATGTAACCCCACCTCAGCTGAGGGGCATGGGTATATCATAGTGGTGGTAGAATATTTTACTAAATGGACCGAGGTGATGCCTACATTAAACAATAGTGGCGAAACGACTGCCCTTTTCTTTTTTAATCACGTAGTCTCTAGATTTGGCGTTCCACAAGCCATACTCACAAATCATGGATCACATTTTCACAATCACGTGATGGTTGAGTTGGCTACCAAATTAGGACTGTCCCACGACAACTCTACTCCGTACTATCCGCAAGCTAATGGACAGGTTGAGGCAATCAACAAGGTCGTGAAGCGCATGTTGCAAAGGATGATCGGAGTCCATAAATGGAGTTGGCAACTGATCCTATACTCGGCCTTGTGTGCATATTGGACATCAGTGAGAAATGCAATCGAGTTTATACCTTTTCAACTTGTGTATGGTCTCGAAGTAATCTTACCAGTTCAATGTGAAATCTCGTTCCTCAAACTCGCAGTCGACCTTCTCCCCGGAACCTAAGAAGAAGAGGCTCGTTTCTTGGAACTAATCAAATTAGATGAAACCCGTAATGATACAGCTTCGGCTAACAAAGCTCATAAGAAACGAGTCAAAGCATAGTTCGACAAAAATGTCAAACCTCGCGTCTTCTAAGAAGATGACCTGGTCTTACTATAAGACCAGGAATCCGATAAGTTGGGAGCAGGGAAATTCAAATCGTTATGGACGAGTCCTTATATTGTTAAGCATGTATTAGCAAAAGGATCCTACGCGTTGATGGACTATGATGGGATTCCACTAGCGTAACCTCGCAATGGGTTGTATCTCAAACGTTACTATGCTTAATTCCACATAGTAATCCTTATGCTTTTGTTACATTTTTTGTTTTTGCTAAGAGTAATTATCTTGGTTAGGTAATCCACTTTTTTGCATTCATTGCAGATGTCAAACCTATTGGAATCATTTGTTGGATATGCGGATGGAGCGAGTCGTAGTTCGTAGAACCTGTCTTCTATAGCATGGGCCATTTTCGATCCCAACGGCGAGTTAGTAAGTCTTATAGGGGTATGTATTGGTTAGTCAATGAACAATATCGTTGAATACAACATGTTTATAGAACTCCTGTCTGATTCCATCACACGAGGCATATGCTGACTTGTCGTTAGGCTAGACTCACAACTCATCATTCTACAACTCATCGGCATCTATTCCGTACGAAATCCATCCATCTATCGCATGTTCCTACGAGTCAGGATTTCGGAAAGACAGTTCGATTTCATTCAATATCAACATATTTCTAGAATTTTAAACACATTGACAAACTCATTGGCAAATTATGTGTTAGATAGACATTTGCGACATTCATAAAAAAGAAGCATCACATCAATATATGCAGCAGGATCATGTAACTTAACCAAAATAAAGCTCCGAAAATCAAAAATATATACATAACTGTTTATAGTTTATACATAATTTTATGTAACCAAGAAGAAATTGGTTAAATGACCCAAAACTCGAAATGCTACGGGGCACCCTAGTCTAATGATGCTAGTGATAACAAGTCACCGCCTGTGCAATCATGCGTAAAACCCTAGTCCATCGACTCGACACTCTAGTAGTATGTTGCTGCAACCGCATAGTGAGCTCGTCAGTCTTCACATCTGGGATACCAAGGGTGAGACCCTGTATCTAGTCTTGTAGTGCTGAAAGAGTCTTGACCACGTCAAGGTCACGAAGGATGGCCCTCCCAACACCCTCTCCTGCTGGAGCAGCCGCTGGGTCTCTGCGGCGTACTGCCGGTCGAACTGGTCCAATATCTACATGAGCACATGAGTTTTGATTAGTCTTGGTCAAGAAAGCATAATAACATTATAAGAACAATAAACACAGATATGGTAAGAATATTTACCCATAACACCCCACTGCTTGCTCGCCAGCAGCACTAAATCCGGGTCACCCCGGAAATCCATGCCAGCATATGGAAACTTGGCGTAAACCATCTCCTGATGATCAAACCACTCGAAGAAAGTATCAGAAAAGGAAATCTAAGGTTGGCTAGCATTTCGAGACATGAGGTCAACCCATCTTTGCATCTGTGGATCAGTCGGTGGAGGTAGGCCAAGTGAGATGTATTGTGGTTGCATCAACGGGATCCTCTCCAAAGTGAAAGCGGTCAAAATAGAACCATAACCAAAATTCTTGGATCTTCCACTTTTCACCTTGGTTAGTTGTTCTTTCATCACAGAGAGTATTGCGTCACACCAGTTGAACATATTCGGTTCAAGGCATTCCAAAGCATACTGCATGTAAGACCTATTAGCTATGTGAAGAGCAGAACTACCAGCGAATCGAGCAAAAGTGAACAGAATGGTCCTTAAGGGCCAGTCAGTGACATCTCAGATACTGATCTTGCCGTCCGTACTCGGCTGAGATCCCTCTTTGCAGTGTCGTCGAATATACTCCCTCATGGACTCGCCCCCGTGGGCAGAACCTGATAATTAGAGAGCGGCACCACGCCTCGATAAACCGGTCAAAACATTGATGTCCACGACAGTCAAGGGGATTGATTTGCCCCTAATTTGGAACACCTAGTTGATAGGATCCCAAGCCTTGAGGAAATATTGCAACAAGTTGATTTTTTTCCTCAGGCTAGAGATACGGGAAAACTTGAACAAGCCACAGTTCTGCAATGCAGCTACCGTGCCCGGATCATGTAAAGCAACCAGTCCTCTTCTTTATGCTCGCGTTCTCACCATGTAACAACCATTTTGATCTGATGAATGTCTGAAAAACAAACAAGAGAAGAGCCAGGATCTTGATTTGGCAAAAAACAGGCAAACATCTATGAGAAAGTTGTGCAAAAATTTTCCTCCTTGCACCCATCGCACCCAGCAAGTGTACTGGGAGTGATGCATACGGACTAGTCAATGAGAAGGCTAGTATGGATCACACCTTTTGATTAAGGAAGGGTGCGATGGAGCTAGGGCGAGATGTTCAAACCCCAGAGGCTCAGAATTCGAAAAGAAAAGAATGCAATTGAAGAGCACAAGTTTAGCTCATACCTAGTCCAGAGAGCATCAAGCATCATCCACAGACTCTCCCGGAATCAACTAGTGAAAATAAGGGGGGAAAGCACCTCCAAAGCTCCAACAAACCAAGTTCAAATGAAATGGTAAAATGAGAGGTAAAAGTCACTTTTAAATTACCATTCATGTAATTCAATTAAGATATTAGTGTTCTTAACTCATTTATCAAGCATATGTTTTCATTTCTAATCAGTTTGATGAAGCAAATGAACAGGTGGTAAAATATTTGAATGAACAAAATGCTAATGGTGAATCAAGGAATCAATGACCATTATCACGAGCAGTTTTAATGTGGAATTCAAGCTCTTTAAAAAATAAACATAAGAAATGAGCAAATGTTTCCCCCAGAGTTTAAGCTCATTAAAAAATGAACCAATTTTCCGGTAAATAACCATTGTGAATCCCTTATCGTGAGCTTTTCAGCCTTGGTCATGTTCTCATCATCACATCCACTCTATTTTTTAGCCAATCATTCACCTCCATTTAATTGTTTACCCTTTCGAGGAACATCTGTGAAGAGTGATTCTATTAGCCATCCTCGTGACACTACCATGATTGGAAAATTCCAAACCTTACCTGGAATCAACCGCTACCCGAAATCATCGCTCGTTCCTCGAAAAATGAGTCTCCTTTAAGCTATTTTCAATTGACTCGTAAAATATGAAAAGATTGCCGAGCGATTAGCCTCTCCGGCTCGTTAAAGTCATTGGAAGTGCTATCCCTCATCTATATTTTAATCTTTTTGGACCTGAGGGATTATTACACAAAAATATCGAGTGCTTGTCTTGTTCGGCTCATTAAAACTATCGAAAATTCATCCCTTTCGTATTATTTTATTCTTTTTCGGAGTTAAGGGATTATATGACGAAAAAGAATCTTTGGAGTTTCCTTTCCATCCCTTTCAGAATCTCTAAAACTGAAAAGGACCGAGTTATCTTTGTTGTTAAACTCGTTAAAACTGAATAGCGACAAACTCGTCCAAATGGACAAGAACGAGTTTCACTGTTGTTAGGCTCATTAAAATATAGCGACAGGTTCGCCCGAAGGGTGGATTATAGAACAAGCATATGTTATCCTCCTCAAGCTTGAAAAAAATAAAGAGGTACTCGTCAGCAATCACTGGGGAAAATTGGGAAAAAACTTTATTGGTAGCAAGTCACTCTTGAACATGACACTTTCTCTCCGCATCCGAGCCAGCTTGGGTTGCTCCGTTCACTAGTCACATCACCATTGGTCTGTCACACCATCCATCTTTGGGGTTAACACTACCAATCCATCATCAGTGTTGCTGCTATGTCCAAGAGAAGTCATTAAGAGAATTCACCTATGTCTCACCCACTACAATACATTCACGCTCCATTCTTTCATGACCACCACCCTCAACACTATATCATCAGATCATTTTCACCTTCAAAATCATTTTCTTCATTCCATGTCTTAGATTTGGGATTCATTAAGGCCCTCCTACGACGGGTCACTTCTTGTCAACATCAGCTCATTATCCAAGAAGTCGACCTAGGAACAACCCTTTCAGTACTTTGAAGCTTTCATGCCTCAATGGCAAGTTTCTCACTTTCGGCGATAGGTTTACATTAATGGCCTTCAACCGAGAGATTTTTCATGGTGTTTGATGCCAAGTCCTTTTTCACAACGCGCAAATTGTACTGTAGTACCTTGAGGGTCATTGGCATTATTGGTGATTCCTCTCGCGCCTGTTAACAGCTTACATCATTGGTTGGTAATCAAGAAATGTCTTTCCATGTTCGACTCTAGAACATTTTTCACATGGATCGACTTGTACTCTGAGTGAATATTGAACGAATTTTGAAGACCTCGGATCTAGTTTCATCCATCCACGCTGCAATATATTTATGAATATAAAGACATAAAATGTACATCATTGCCGAACAGATGATCATCCAAATCAAAGGATGATGAGTCTGAATCATCAGTCTGCCACACAGACAATTTTCTGTCCTCTGTACATGAAAATGAATTTATAAAGCTGAGCATGGGAATACTCGCCTCAGCTAGATCATGAAAAATATTATGAAGATAATTTATTTTATTTTATGTTATTACAGGTAGCCTCCCAGCTCGAAAAAACTTCAGATCCTCATGGTAAAGCATTTCACCCGAAATCAAAAGATTAACGACCTCATGCTTTAGGGGGCAAATGTTATAGACATTTTTGGGCATTGCAACCCCAATCATAAATGTCCATAAACTAAGGGCTCCTAAGTCCCTAAATGTGTTTCTTCACTACCTAAAGGAACAAGGTTAGCTGATTACATCATCTCCCAAAAGTTCTCCACCAAAAACTGCTCAGAAATGGTCAAAACTCGACCATACTGAATACCCAGTGCAGAGGGTGCGATGCATATCACCTTCCTAGTGTAAAGGGTGTGATGCATACTGAATGGCCCCTCTGTAGGGTGCAATGGTCAAGAATGGACAAATGGCAGGGACAATTTGCGAGGTGGAAGATCATGGAATCTTCCAGAAGCTTCCCCTCTCACACTTGCCTTTCTGTTTTCGACCAGGGATGAGTAAGAGATCATCAGTCTCCAAGTGGAATCAAGAACTATCAGAGAGAGGACACTAATCAAAACCTAGAAGATGACTCACCCCCCTGCAATCATCTATATATGTACCCCTCATCACAGAGATCCAGAGGTTGGAATCTTGTATCTTGTAGAGAAGTGTTCTTGGTTTTCTAGTGAAACTTCATAGTGTTGGGTGATCTAAGCTTTACTTGAGGTGAAGAAGGGCTTTCTTGTTGGAGAATGATGCTGGGTCAAAACATATGGTTGTAATCCTCCTTCTTTTGTTGATATTAATAAATCTATTCAATTTTTCCTCCATATTCTCGTATGTTTGAATGTATATGCATTTATATGGTTAATACATATCTCGTCCTGTGTTATTTATGAATATAGATCTCTGCTCTTTGATAGTAGTATGCTGCTTTGATTCCACAGGTGCTCTTTGAAGCTGGGCAGATGAAGAAGAAGCAACAAAGACCTATCAGGAAGGAGAGGAATCAAGCAAGGAAACCAAGCACAAGACTAAGGTTGGTGTCCTTTGTTCCACTCTTATCTATTTTCATAAAGGAAAAAGTAGACTTTACTTGTTTGTTTCTAAGATAGCTACCAGTCTTAGTGGGAATAGCAGCTCCGAGTGGACACTATTCCCGGTAATAGAGAGGTGCTACTACAGATCAGTTGAAAAATGCAGTGTATAACATCTCTCTCCAGACTAAAGAGATCAAAATATTGCAGGATCAAGTCAATCTTCTACAAGATCACAATACAAATACTAATACTTTTCATGCAGCAGAGCTACAGAGAGCTCAAAACTAGATAGAGGTATGGAAGAAATCAACAAATCAGTCCTCTATTGACCACACATTGGCCCATGTTAAAGAAGTTATATGGAATAATATTATTGAAGAGATAGATGAAATCTAGCCATATATCCAGATTATATTTGAAGAGAAGGAATGGATGGAGAAAGCCAAGAAAACCATTTCCACTATCAATGCTAAATTGGGAGAAATGCCTGCCATAGCCAACAACATAATAAAGTTTCTCAATTCAAAAATAGATATGACCTCGATGATTTGGGAGTAGATGACAAAACAAAAGCCATCCTGGAAGTAAAGAAATTTCTAACAAAGAACTTGGTTGTAGAGGTGACACAGGAATGTCACACTTTGGAGGTAGCAGTCAACGGGTTTTTCACTAGAATAGAAGCATTAAACAAGAAAGATATGCCTTCTTTACTTGTGATCAATGAAAAATTGATGACCAAGGAAGATTACATGAACAAGCTTCAAGATATTGCAAAGGATATAGCCAAGTCTTCCCACATCAAAGGTACTATTACAGGGAGAGCATTTTATAAAGGTATCAACAACATGAGTTTTATCCAACATGAGATAAAATACATTTTTGTAGTGAAACCCACTTTTTCTTGGTATACCGAGGTATATGAGATCTACCGCAAGGTAACAAATATTGATATTCCTGATGAAGATCAATGGGATAAGTTATGTGAATTCTAAGATTAAAAAGACAAGTGAGCTTCCTAAGTGCAACACTTGAATAATGGTCTCTCAACAACTGTTCGCCACCAAAGCAGTACCAGATGTTGAGATCGCTTCGTGAGATTCACCTTTTTTTTGTCACATTATTTCATTTCTATTAGTTTAAGTTAATAATAGAATTCCATTTCACTCAGGCATTAATTGTAATCCTTCGTGTAAATTATGTTTAAATACTTCATTCATTCGAAGTATTGAGGGTTTGTAACTAAACATTATAACATTTTTCTATCAAGCACTACACTTTTTCCACACTGCTCAAGCACCATTAATAAAGGAATCTTCACACGATACGTGTGCCATGAAATACTCGTGATGTTTTTCCTATTGTAGTTGTGTTTTCATTGTTATTTTCTTCATGTTATGCATTTTAAATCTATTTGTAAAACAGGAGATGTGAAAAATAGGATATGATTTTGAGCACCCTATTTGGACTACATTTACAATTTGAATGTTTTCTTCCAAAAGTATGATTGAGAAATTCTTAAATGCTTCTAAATCCCTGTTGAATCACACCTTTTCTCTATTCCATAATTTAATCTAAAGACCCATTAAATCTATCCATCTTTCCCTGTGGCTACTCCTTTCAGCTTTTGGTGCAGCATCTAGTTTTATTTGACTCCATAGCCCAACGGAAAGAAAGTAATTTTTTTCAGATCAACCAACCAACCAACCAAATTCAAACAAAAATCCTAGCAAAATCATAAATAGTCTAAAATTAACCTAAAAAACGAGGTTAAATCATAAAGAGAGAGCCCTCTCTTAAGCTAGTAGGGCTAGATGACAACATTCAAAAGCAGTTTGATGTTGTCCAACATATTTACTCCCACAACCTAAAAAATAGAGAATGATAACATAGTGACGACCATACTGGAGAAGAAGACATTTTAATGTAAAACATTATTATTCCCTCGCTTAAAATCAGTATTTCAATAAGAAATTGTTATATCATTATGAAAAACTTGATCTAAGGTTGATATTTTGTATATATCTACTTTATCATTGATTTGGATTTTCATTTTTGTTTGATGATTTGTCATAGCCCTCACTCCCAAAAGGATTTATACTATATCTCACCTTGATCCCAACCATACTAAAATTGTAGATGACCCCCAGAAAATGGTGAGAAAAAGAAGCTTTACCGAGAGTCAAGGTAATAATAGACCATGTCTAGATTCAATTCTCTCCTTGAGAATTTTCCTTTGTCAAGGTCTAATTCTCTCCGAGCTAAATTTGAAACTTTACAAGATATAGAATTTGATTTACATTTCTAGCAAAGCTTATTTAGATCCAAATCTAAGGCTTTTGTAGAACAAATTGTCATAGACAAGGCCATATTGCAACCATATATTTCCCAAACCCCAGTCCTTGAGACATACCCTGATCTTGAATCTTTATAACAATTTGACAAATTACAAGGTCTAGTTTCAGTGTTGGACCATGCTATAGAAGAAGGCTTTATTCAATAGTATGAATTCACTCCTTTACCTATTGTGAAAACTTCTTTGTCTAGTCAATCTTCTCAATTTGTACATTTACAAACTCCTAGTCCTACTCAATCTATAGTTTTAACTTCTCAACATGTGATCTCTTAGACTACTATACCTACTGCCCCTGTAGTCATTAAAGTTGCACCTCCATTAGGTCCATCCTCAAGTCAATATACCATGACAGTTATGGTAGGAAGGTATGCACCCTTGGTGTTACCAGGCCAACTAAATGCTATGCCTACAGATTATGCTTCCAAAATTGTAATATTTGATAATACTAGTGTTTATACCGCTCAACAATATATAGATAGGATGAGCGATGTGCTTGATCTCCAAGAGGTTGATGAAGCTGATCATAAGATTGATAACCTAGTGAGAGTAGTCAATCAAATGATGCAAAGAGTGAACCTCAATGACCAAAATCAAGCAAGAGAAAACCAAAATCTCCCTCAAACTAGAAACCAAAGGTTTAGGAGAAATGTTCCCCAAATTAAACAAAGAGAACAAAAGGGGCCAGATTAGCAGATTGAGCCTCCTTTTTAAGAAAATTACATAGATGATGATGGGAACATTGTGGAATATTTGTAAGACAATCAAATATATTTGTTAGCGGTAAATGAAGATGAAATAGTGTTCCTCACTCAGGAGGAGTAGGAGATTTTTTTTATAGCCCAAACTGAAATGGATTCTAAAGAGTCAGAAGAATACAAAAAAGGATTTGAAAATTCTATAATGGAAGTATATAGGCAATACAATCTTAGAAGCAAGAAAAATCAAGATACTGCAAGTAAAAGGAATGTAGAAAGTCCTGTCAAAAAGGACTATGATTCTGATCCCAAGATAATTACACAAAATCTCTCTAAGAAAGCCACAAAAAATTTGGGAAAAAAACTAACAAAAGACACTATGGAAAATCTAATTCATACTTCTTCTAGAAATACTCAACTAAGCTACCTTCTACCAACCAACAAATTCAACCAGCCACAAAAATAGTTGTTGATAAATCTGATTTTTCAAACATGCTTAAAAATCTAACACCATTCAATATAGAAAATGAACTTGCCAAGCTGAAAATTTCAATCCCCTTAACTGAATTAATCAACGAGAATATATAAAGGACTCAGGTAGTGAAGGCATTAAACATTGGGGATAAAACTAATGATGCAAATTTGAGTGATGATCATGTAGAAGGTCATTACTATAAACTCAATTTTCAATGCACCCATAATATAGCAGAATATGAGATACTTCTCTTAGGACTGCAATTATTAAAGACATTAGGTGCTAAAAGAATTTTTGTTCAAGGATATTCTGAATTAATTATTAAAAAGATCAAGGGAGAAAATGCTGCAAAACATCATAGGTTGAGAAACTACACGAATGTTGTCCTTGACTTTTTAAGAACTTTTGAAGAATATGATCTTTCTTTCATTCAAAGGAATCACAATGTGTTGGCTAATGGCTTAGAATTTTTAGCTAGCACATGCCAAATGCCTCATATAAATAAACAATATATAGTGAAGATTAAACATCGTCCTGTTGTACCTGATAATATGAGACATTGGCAGGTATTTGGAAGTGATAAGCAGTTTGAAAACATTTTGCAATATAAAGAGGAGCATGAAGACAATAGCATAGACTCTGAAGTAGAAGATCACATTAGTCAATATTCAGACTCTGAAGTACGAAATCAGATTGTTGAATATGTTAGTGTAAATAAACAGCTTGATGATTTTTACGTAAATATTTCAATCAATAAAGATGTACATACACTAGAATTACATGAAATTGATCGAGAAAAAGAAGTCCCAATTCAAAATCAAAACACAAATAGGGCATTTAATTTGCAACAACACGGAAGTAGGGGAAGAAGCAGATAAGCTACTAAAAGAAATGCAGTTGAGTCTTAGTTTCACCTGGTCATATGATCCATTAGGGGTCATTTCTAAGTTAAGATTGGAAAACAAGTCACTTCTTATTTTTTAAAGAGCCACACTAGAGATAGAAAAGTATAAAAACCAGGTACAATGGTGTAAAAGCACCCTACAAGAGGCAGAGGATCAGGTGTTATCCTCCATAGTACAGAATCCTACCATGCAGGAGAAAACAACAAAGAGAAGTAGAGAAGAATAGTCCCTTTGAGGGGCTAAAATTTTGAGTGAAGGATTCAAAATCATGTATAGTAAGAAGGCCAAACTTAGTTCAAACCTAAGCCTCACCAAGGATTTAGACGAGGAGAACATTATTGCCACGAGAAAGCCACTTATTTCCTCATTAGTAGGTGACCAAGCTACACTCTCTCCCACTACGTCCACAAATTCACATGATCAAGAGCAGGTTATGAATACCAACAAATATATTACAGAGGAGACAGAGAAAAGTGTATTTGATATTTTTAAAAAGTTTAAAATGAGGAATGACACCTTGAAAATCAACACCTACAATCAGTTCTCGAAATAAGACTTCCATTTCTCAAAGAAGGTTGTTGTTAGCCTTCAATTCAGAGAGAGGTAAAATTCAAATGGTATTCCTGGAGGCACATGTTCCCCAACCCATGCCATCATTACACTACAAGAAGAAAACATTTGAGTTTGATGTAAAAGACATACATCCCATTGACCAAATGGAGATGCACAAGTAGACTCGACAAATTATTTTTTCCAATTTCACTAACACTACTATTAGTTTTTCTAAATTGCAGGCCACATTAGACAATGTTCAATCACAACTAAAGACGAAGGAGGTCTCTGCACTTGCCAAAGACACCAAGATCAAAGTTATGGAGGATTTGGTTATCAAAGTAGGTTATGACCCTGCAAACATCGATGATTCAGAAGAGCTAGTAAGGAAAAAGAATACAGACATAGCAACATTAAGGAAGA
>APFE031375640.1:0-29207 GCA_000404065.3 Pinus taeda
ACCTCAGGAGGTAAGAGGAGCCTCCTCCTCACATCCGCCTAAATGGACTGATCGAATATTGCAGGCCCAACATATCAATGTTGTGACCCATGCTTATGTTATTGGCACCCTTGCCCAGGTGAGATAGATGATTGCTAGTTGGGATGCAGACCTCAACCAGTGCGTTGAACATGAAATACAGGAGGAGGAATGGAGGTTGTTCGCTCTAGACCCCGGCAATACTTGTGGCAGGCTTACATAGTATAAACAAGCAACCCATCTTTACTAGATGATGAAGAACATAGTGGCCAATGCAATTATGAATTCAACAGGTTTTATTAAAACAAATCTAAGACTTTAGGAAATCCAGAAGGAATTCCAACTTGTCCAATTTCAAATTCAATAGCAAAATGTTTGGTTGGGTCGTATTGAACGACACATCACGTGCCCACCTCAGTCAGAGATTATAGGATCTAGTGCAAAGGACCCAGCTCCAGTGGAGTCCTCAAAGGACTAGTTTTAGATGCTTTCTTTTATTGTTGTTGTTAAATTTTGATGTTGTATATGTCGTTTAGTAGTACTGATGTTAATAGGTTAATAGTGAACTGAGGTTTAGGCATTCAGGCTTATAAAGCTAAGTTTGACACACTTAAGAACTTTAGATTTTGGATGGCATATAATGTGTTTCGATGGCCAATGCAATGGAAAGGGGAAGAAGAAGACCCTCCCTGCAAGAGCGGTACCTCTGGATAGCAAAGGAGTGAAGTTCGCTGTATACACTGGGCCACTTAACAAAATTCATTTCGATCCCAAAACCTGGACGTTTCACTTACCCAGGATTGAAATCACCGAAAGAACATATGTTGTTATGAGAAATTTGGTGGCATTCGAGTTATTCAGTTGCTAAGACCAAACGAAACCGATAAAGTGCTATGTGGATTTGATGGACCAGTTGATCAACAAAGCCGAGGACGTTGAGGTGCTGAAAAAACATGGTATAATCAACCATCACTTAGGCACTGACCAAGAAGTGGCCGATATTTGGAATAAAATGAGGAAAGGGCATGATCAAAAGGGTCAACATGGACCAATCGACACTGCTATTGATGAAGTCATAAAACTCTACGGAAGCCATAGAATCTGGTATGCTGAAGGTGTGAAAAATCTTTTCTCGAAGCCATGGCTAGTAGTATCTTTTATTGCGGGATGTATCATCGTGGTTACAGCTATACTGCAAACTATTTTCTCTGGGTTGCAACTCCACCACCCTTAAATTTAAAGTATGAAGGAAAGTATAATGTTCAGGTCATAATTGATCGGCTCTATAACCTTCATACATAATCGATCTTCATATCATAATCCATTGGCTCTGGCTCTGTAACGTGAAATCCCCGAATCTACCTTGATTTTTCTAAATAGCAGGCCGATGTTGTTTGAATAGAAGGCCGATGTTGTTTGTAGACTTAGCTAATACCAGTGTGATAACGTTAACAAAAAAAAAGAGTAGTGGCTTCTGCCCTGACAAGATAGGTATTATGTCGTCCAGTTGTGAGCAATGGCTTCTGCCCTGACAAGATAGGTATTTATGTTGCCCAGTTGTGTAGTGCTTTCTCATTCCGCTAATTTTTAGTAGTGCTGCTCGGATTTTTTGGTTTAACCTTATGTAAATATGTTTATTGCAATTTGATTATCCCATAAACTTATGTCAATGTTGACTGCAAATTCGGATGTAGATTGCAGCTTCAGACAACAGAGTGCACCTTGTTTTTCAGTACGTATGGCTGTTGCTACTGCTGTTTTTTTGTTGCGTAATATTGATAATATTTATAATGTATAATTGATCAAAGTGTTAATTGATTAGTATAGATTTATCTTAATCAAGTATTTAGTAAAAGTTGAGTAAAATATGTGAAAGTTGAGAGGGATCAAATTTCTTGAGATGAAAATTTCTTCTGGAATGTAAAATTGGAATGTAAAATTTGAATGAAATGTTGGTACTGGTAGAGATTTAATTCTCTATATATAACTCTATTCTTTTTTGTTTTTTTTTATAATATTTGATGTGAAATATTTTATTTTTAGTATTTATTACTATATTTGATGTGAAATATTTTATTTATAATTGAAAGCCAGTAATTGTTTTTTACCATTTCTCCTTAATATGACCACTGAAAGTGAGATTATATATTCATTTTTGTTCTTTATTATATTAGACTTTTTTTTTAAACTTAAATATTATTGGACTGAGAGGCACATGCTACAACCCAATATATAAATGATGTGTGAATATATGCACTTTGTTAGATTTATAGAAAACACATAAATAACTAAACTTACCTACATATCAGATATACTCGATCATAACCATTATCTCATAAAAACATATAAATGACTAAAATTACCTTACATATCTGGTATACTCCACCATTCCCTATATTTTTATTAGTTTGTGATGATGCTTCTTCATTTGTAGTAGAGTTTTCATTAATAGTTCTATTCTTGATGTTTGATCAAAGTTTTTCTACATTTGTTTAAAGTTTGTAATGATGCTTTTTCATTTTTTTAGATTTTTTTGGATAATTTTGTTATTAATATTTAATCAATGTTTTCCACGCATTTACTTCAAGGAATTCTCTTTAATTCTACCTTGATTATGTGAACCATTTTCTTTTGAAAATGTGTAGTATTATGTTGTTTATACTTAATCTTAATATACATGCCTTAACTTATACTGTGTAAGATTTTAGTTTGATGTTAGAATTGATAAGGAAAACAATGATTTTGTAACAAATCTAGTATGAAGTAATAATTTTTAAAGTTATGGAACGGTTATTGGGTGATTGTTTTATTTAAGTATTTTATGTTGTATGAGTTAAAGATAAATGTGATTGATTCAATTTGTTTACCATATTTCCAATTTATGTATGGATTTATTTAGATTTAAATATTTTATGATGATCTTATTCATGTAAATGCTATTTTGAAACTAATTTAGTGTCAATTTTTTCTCCATAAAGTTGGAGAATGTCCTCATGCTTCTTCATATTCTATTTCGATAACTTACATGTAATTTCAAGGATCCGGTTCCATTTGTTGTTTTGTGGTCCTGTGCATAAACATGTATCAAAAGATAAATGTTTTCCTCTTCCTTTCTGTAATTATGTGTATGAGACATGGTTATAGGTGTTATCACATCAATAATATTTGTTCTCATTTTTTTCCCATAATTTCCACATTTTTATTCTTAGGTTGATTACACATGATGGTTCACTTCAACATATAATATGGTGTGAGAGTTATCTATGTCAAAGGCACTAAAATTATGGATCCCTTCCTATTTGACAAAGGAATGGATTTGAAGAAGCAATGGTTAGGCTTTGTCTCTCCCTTAAAGAGAAAACATAGGTGAATTATCTTCACATTATGGATATTATACTTTCAAGTGAATAGTTAATCAAACTATATCTTGTTTCACTTAAAATATTTTTTGTAATGATTATAAATAGTATAGGAGGGTCAACCTTCCAAGTGGGTTGTCCTTCACCAATTTATATAGAACAAGCAAGAGAATAAGTTCGATGATTGGAAGTAGCTTCCTCCATTGAATGCTTAAATTATACACTAAATACAAATAATTTATGGAGTTGTTAAATGCTTATAGGTTAAGAATTGTAGGCCTATGTCCCATTTAATACATTTTTGTTATGAAATTGATTCAAATTGTAGACAAAATGAAATGAAAGAACAAGCAATATTCTATAAATAATGCAAACACAATGTTGAAGCATAATATTAAGTGAAACCAAATCTATTAATGAATAAACATTGAAAAGACTCTAATATATATAAGAAACAATGACTAGAACAATGACAACTTACATCTCTAAGAAGAGTTGTGATGGTTACACTCATCTACAAAAAAAAAAAAGAACTTTTGAAAGTGACAAGTATGTTTATAGTAATGCTAATTAAACCTAAAAAAAAAAAACCCCTAAAATGAAAGAAACTAGAACCCAACATATTAGGTCCATGGGCATGACTGAATTGGACAAATTTGAGTTGTCCAGAAATGGGGAGCATTGTAAACATCATAACTTTCAATCATCAACTATATTGTGAGTTTTCATTAACCCACTGGAAATGATTGGTAGAATGAGATAGGTGCCTAAGCTTTGGTGTAATACCCGCCAAAAGTTCATAGGAAATCCCTTAAAAATATGTTGAAAATTTATGAATAAAAAATTTGCCAATATTTGGACCATTTTTTAGATACCCTAGCTAGCCACTTCGATTAGTTTTTGGCCCTTTCATATTAATAGCCTCCATTGTGTCAAGTTGTTAAAACCTTTGAGGAAACTTTTGTTGGATTTGGTTCTTGCGAAACCAGTTTCCCTTGTGAATACATTGTCATCTTTTGACAATCTAATAAAGTTATATGTTTTGATGGTGGGTTCTCTTCATCTTGGTCTCCCTAACGTAAGCTACTATAGATTTCTCAATGAAGTTAGGCTTTGGCTTTGTAATATTCAATTGTTCTATCACTTTTGAGGTGGAAAGTATGGATGGCACAACCACATTAAATAAAGGGTGTAAATTGAAGAAGGACACAAGATTCACTTAAAAATTATTTTTCCCACGACTTTAGTGGTAGTGTGAGTCCCATATCAAAGTGGTTTGAGGATCCTTTAGTAGAGTTGTTTCCTCTGCAACTGCTTCCACACATTGTCACCAACCTAAAATTTGTGATGAGCATGACTTTAATCATGTTTTGCTTAATCTTAATATTTACCTTCTATGAAATAACATGAACTTCTTGTTAGATGTGTTAGATTTTTTTAATACTTTGTATCTTTTGCTTTATACATTTAATGTAATTAGTAAAACTACATTAATTTTAATTAATGACTAAAAATCTACTACTCTTAAAATATTGTATTTGATACAATTATAAAAAAAAAACTTTATTATAATTGTGTGGAATATAAAAAACCTTTTATTACTTTAAAAAAAAATCTACCTTATTTTAAAATATAAAAATAACATAATATAAAATAGGTTTTGTATACACTTTCTATAAAGTTTCAACTCAAATTTTTTATTAAATAATATAAAATAATATCCATAATTTTAATACTAAATGGTAAATTATATCAATGGTATACTTTGGAGTCTTTGGCTTCAAAGAGATAGGCATCTAATATTTACTGAAATTCCAGATATAGAGACATTTGTTCTCTAAGTTGCAATTGATCAGACGAATGACAACCCCATTGTCACGTCACTAAGTGTCGACACATGGTAGCAAAAAATACACGTCACGGGCAATGGAGAGAAATAGGGAGCCGATCAGTTGATAACAGAGCCGACACAACTGATCTCTAAAGTCTTATTTTCTTTCTTAACTTTTAGTGGCATGACATATTATCAGAAACCCCACGTTACGTGAGTGGATGTCACCCTGAAAGTAACACGTGAGTGGATGTCACCCTGAAAGTAACACGTGAGTGGTTTGTCTCAATTTCTAAATTAAAATAACA
Source organism: Pinus taeda (assembly GCA_000404065.3). Lineage (NCBI taxonomy): Eukaryota > Viridiplantae > Streptophyta > Pinopsida > Pinales > Pinaceae > Pinus > Pinus taeda. The sequence continues at coordinate 5,517 of APFE031375640.1, forward strand.
CGTGGCGTGTATTTTAAAATGAAGTGATAAATATAATTCCAATGGCCTACCTTTCAAGTCCATATGGCCAACTTTATAGACCTATATTGACATACAATAATTTCATTTGATATGCGTACTTTCAAATCTATCAATAATAATATAATAATATATTTTCATTTGATAGGTGTACTTTCAAATCTATCAATAATAATATAATAATATAATTTCATTTGATATGCGTACTTTCAAATCTATTGGTCTTCGTCTTATTTTGTCAATAATTTCACCCTGTCATACGAGTACTGACAATACTGAACGCTGTTGCCACAAGTCACATGCAATGAATTTGACGTTCGACAGGACGTATTTTTGAATTCAGAACGTATTTGACGGCAGGGAAAAAATCTTCCACGTCAAGTTAGACGTGTGGTACACCTTTCTAACCTATCGTTTTGACGTGTGGTACACCTTTCCAACCCATCGTTTTGACATCTAATTTCATAGAAAAAACGTAAAAATCTATAATATCTTATTTCATAAGTCACGGCTGGAAACCTGTACATAACACAGTTTAAAATTAAAAGTGTAATCTAGTTCTGGACATGCTACTCTGTCCTCCTGACGGATTGAAGATTTATGATTGGAACTTGCGAGCAAACCTGGATTTGAGTCACTGGCTCCTTTAAAGTAATATGGTACTTTTGATTTCCTCATAACACAGATACTTTCAACCCTGCTCTTCATCTTTGACATAAACTGGAAACCACATTTTTTTCTTTATCTTTGACAACATGCGCGTTTATGAATTATTTAAATTTTTATTGTTGCACGCTAGTTTTTTCCTGTAAAGTTCGCCGAATAAATCTCTGTGATGACTTGCATATTTTCACCAGACTTAATACTCATGAGTAACTTATTGTTTAAGAGGAAGAAACATACGGCTATCGAAACTCAGTCTTGGGATTGGATGTGAATTGAAAAATTTAAGATTGTGAATAAGAATTTTAAATAAAATTTCATGAGCATGTGAGGTGAGCATGGAAGGACATTTTCATGTAACTGAAATATGCAAATGAGCGTGGCATTGATTTCGTCTTGTTTGGTGAGAATTTGCCAAGAAAATTAAGAAGAAAGAAAGAAGAGTTTGCAGTGGTGTGGACCTGGCAAGGGGTGGGTTTTTTTGGTTGTTAGTGTCCAATATTTCTAGATGGTCATGTGACTTGGAACATGGAATACTTCATGAAATATTAGATGGTTGTAGTGGTTGAATTAGAGCGTTTGAATACATAGTTAAATATTTCAAAACATTAGATGAATTGATTGAGGCTGCCCCAATGCTTAGTGGCTTGGGATTGTCTTTTCACCATGCACTGGGCATTCTGGCATATGGCACACCTATGTCTTTAGTGATATTTGTAATTTTTGGGAGGTGAAAAGTTTAGATGTGATTGAGATAAATGCTTTGAAAAACAAAGGCGGAAAAATAGAGGGGTAACATTAAGTAATGAGAAGGAAGAACTTTAAATGGACGGGAGGGAATCTAATGAAGGGGGATTAAAATTCTAATTTGCCCAGGAATTGGTGAAAGGGTAGTGGTTAAATTAAAGTGTAATGGCTTTTTCTTGGTATTTTCACCCCTGGTATTTTCAGAATTCAAATAAATAAAGGTTTTGAATGAGTGTGGAACTGTAATGCAATCCAAGCTGGTTTACTTTGTGGAACTATGATGCGGTCAAGCTGGCTTGCTTTGGATGCTTCGACTAGTATTAAGTAACAATGTTAAGAAACAAAACAACAGTCTTCCATTATCGCTTATTCCACACGACTCTTCTTTAACTCTGCCGAGCTATCGTCCCGACTCTCAGCCTGCCACTCTGTATAACAAGATAATATGACAAAGGAAATCAATCTCCTCGACTTTGATGAACTATCCTATTAAATGAATCAATCTAGAGAAGTATATGACTCTTTTTTAGACTTTTCTATTTTTGTAAATAGAAGATATATGACTCTCCTTCTTTTTTGGGGGGGAGATTTTTGTATTTTTGTAAATAGAAGATTTAGAAAAAACATAATATTTCATATGAGCCATCACCACAAAGATCATTTGAATGCAATTATGGGATTTTTATTGAATTGAAAAATAATTGATTATAAAATATTATTACCGCCAACTCTATAACAAGTTCATAGCAACTCAAGATTTAAACAATTTTAAGAAATGGTTTTTGTGTACATCTCAAGCTGTTCAAACTGCAAATATGCCAAAGCACCCAATATGCTACACCCAACGCCATTCCTATAAAGATCGGAACTAGCAACGCCCAAATTTCCACCATAGAGTTTCACTGCAAATGATCCATATGCATATGCCCCAACTGCAATAATAACACCAAACAAAGTAACTACGCCATGGAAAGGATAGTTTTATTACCATTGTTGGCTCTTGAGTAAGTGTAATAGGCGAGTTTATATTGACGAGTTTATATTGACGGATGCAACTACATCCACTTAACACTGGGCTTAGGACAGAAACAATGAGAATGAAACACAAATTGCAAAAAATAAGAAATTTGGTGTTTCGGTAGCCATGAGACACACACTGTAAAACAGGAAGAAATTTGGTGTTCTGGTGGCCATGATGGAGGATTTCTTCACAGGTAGAATGTCAAACATCTGACAGCAAGAACTCGTGCTAATTTTTTTAATATGTAACACACAAAAAAACCAGTCATAAATTTACTGAAAACGTAAATTGACGGGCATGGAAAACAAACAACCGTCTCCAAAGTTTCAATTGACAGGCAAAAAAAATTTGAAATTCCAGGCCTGGGTGTGACTTTTGTAGTGGGGTGTGAACTAACAAAGTGTGTGGCACAAAATTTGGAATCCACATATGGAGAAGTCTCCATCACACTTTTTTTCTAGTGTCAATATTTATTGTGATGTTTCAAGTATATGTGTGTGGTTGACATAATGTGAAGAATGGAGATATGTATCTCATTAAATGTAAAATAGTTAACATGTTATGCCCCTCCCCCCAGCCCTGATTCCTAACTATTGGTAGGGTGGGGAGGCTTGCAATCAATGCATGTCGCTAGTATAATAAGGTGGCCACATGGTGAGAATTAAGAAGGTGGAACCCACAAGAGGTTTAGTCGCATATGAAACAAATAATGGACCCCCCCGCCTTGTTAAGTACCAGGAGGGTAGGGGGGTCTAATGAATATAGGTCATCAATCAAATTCCAACAGTCATGCTATGACAATGAACTAAATAGGGTTTAACCATTGGCCATGTGGGTGCCAATGGAATTGTCGAATTGATTTGACTTTAAAAGGGCATAACTTTTTATCTAGGAATCAGATCAAGATAAAAATTATATCACTGGAAATCTATTAACGAGCTGGATAAAATGGTAATATCCAAAATGAATTTTGCTAAATTTGGTGGAAGAAATTTTGTGAACCCAATTTCCATAATGAAACCATGGAAGTTATGTTAGTTCAAATTAACACTTCCCATTTAGCCTAGAGTAAACCAATGGGGTAGGTGGGAGCATTACAAAGTGGTATTAAAATATTGAATTATAAGTAGCTAAAATATTAGGACGAGCAATCTCCAGAGATACGAAATCTTCATAGCCTCCCATTCCTTTCCACCTCAAAACTTACACACTCAAGGATGTGAAAGAGGCACCAATAAAATCCTAACATCTTTATAACCTTCTATTTTGGGGACTTTTCATTTCATATTTATGACCCATGATTGGTAGTAAGAAATAATTGTCAATCATGCAAATACATATGAGAGTTTCAGTGGAAAAATGAGGAAAAACTAAAAGGATCCATCAATTATTCAAAGGTACTCTTCAAGATTGGAAGCTCCTCGTCGCTTACAAAAAATAAATAGGAAAAAACTCAAGTTGAAAAGGAGGATTTAGTGAAGAAGGGCCACTTAGATGGAGGTAAAGAGAATAGTCGAAGACAAGAAGCTTAAAGAAGATGAAGAAGAAACAAGGATAAGAGGAAGAAGGAAAAGACAAAAAGAGGAGAAAACAAAGAATGAATAAGAAGAAGAAACTAAGTAGATGGAAGAAGAACTTAAGACACAAAATGACACCCAAACCACTAAAGCACACCCAAAAAAAACTATAGGACCAATGGATGTTAACGCAATACAAGAATCTACACCAACTATCATTGGATGGAACCTCCCTATAAAAGAGATGGGAACAACTCCTACTTGAGTGCCCAAGGTGGTCAACCTCAGTCATTTCAAATATGACAAAACCATCAATTTGATATTTCAATAAATAGAGAAAAAGTGTGCATCCCCAACCTATTCTTGGTGTCCATCTCTATAGAAAAATATATATTCCATGACGCCAACTCAAACATATTACTACTGAATTTTCTTCTATATTACTACGTACTAGCCCCTCTTCCATATCTTCATGGTTCATCTAAGAGTTTTGTTCCTTTTTCTTCATGTAAAAACCTTTTTTCTCTTAAAGAAGTGATCTCTTTTCAAGATCCTCTTTTAAACGAATTTGAGTTTCCTTCCTTGCATAAAATAATGGTTAATAATGAAGTACTTCCTCCCCGCCCGTTTATTAATTCCTTGAAAGTAAGAAATGGTTGTTCATTGTAGGAGGTAATTACTTCAATGTAGGGGTTAATTAAATTATTTAATTTTATAATTCCCTTTCACATTACGAAGTTTCTAATTTAATTGATATTTTTCTTAGAAATAAATGAGGAAATAATTTATCACATAAAAGTTAAAATATTGAAAAATTATAAAGAAAATGTAATTAAGCTTATATCGACTTTTTTCACCTTTACCCTTTCTCTTTAGTAGAAGCATAGTCTCTTTGTTTCTCTTTTTTAGAAATTTAATCTTGAACCATTATTTTAATTGTTGGAAATACATGTTTAGACATTCACTAATTGAGCCTTGGCCTTGAGCTCCACAACTAAAATGTATACACTACATTTCCATATATTACGCATGGGGTTATTTGTCATTAGAGTTCCACACACAAAGACACACAATTTTGTCTAATATATCTAGAGGATCAAAATTAGGATTTTACATATCTGGCTAGAAACATTCAACTAACTAGTGTACTAAGTTGTAAATAGATGTTATTCCTAGAGAGGTACAAGAAAACACATGGTTTGTAAGAAAAAGAGAATATCCTAAAGCATGGACATATAAAGAAAAACTTGTTAATGAATATATATATTTTTTTCATTTTTGAGTTCCATAATCAAATGCATCTAGATCCTCTAATCATGTGAAATAATGATATTATGACAAGTGATTAAAAGGGGAAAACCTTGAAATAAATAGAAAAACATGGGATTTGAGAGGCGATATTCTTATTCTACATATACATTGTCCCAATTGGGTTTTTTTTAAATATATAGTTACTTCTCTTTAATATATGGATAGTATTAAGTGCTTACTAACATTTAATATGGGGAGAATGAGATAGAAAAAATAATTTTGTTTTATTTTTATATGAGGCTTCCAAAAAGTAGGTGAAAATGTATAATGAGATGCATTAAAAATAACAAGATGACATATGATTGTTCAGAAGATAAAAACCTCATATTTAGTTCTCTGATGAATTACATAATTAATGATATACACAATGCACAAACAAAAATGAAGACACAAATTTGCAAATTAGAATCATTCAATAAGAAGTGAACTAAATGTATTAAATATAATAAATGTATTAAATATAAAAATTGGATGCAAAAATGTATTAAATATAAAAATCGATACAAAATGATGTTATGTAATGGATCATGAGATTAACTTATAATATTTCAATTAATTGTATCAATATATAGTTACAATTTTAAAAATAAATATTGACTTTAATATGCAAATATATCTATGCATGAAGGTATAAACATATCATATAATGTAGATATATCATCATCATTCCAAAGTGGCCATTACAGTGCATTGCACAAATATATATATGATTATAAAGAATTTTGGTCAAACAAATTGTGCAAGTTTAACAGATACAAATCCAACAAAGAACAACTTTATTATGTTGGCACCATTCATGAATTAATTTTGTTTAACTATAAGTTATTATGGTTTATTTTAAAAAACAAATTTAAAATTCATTATCATATATATTCATAAAATAGTATCACATTGATACCATTAAAAATACTATTAAAAAACTATTAAAAATATTCGTGAAAAAAATATTATTTATGGCTTAAAAAAATATTACCTTAATTGAAAATTATAAAATCATATTTAAAGATAAAAAAAAAATAAAATAATAGCAAAAAATCATCAATTCTAACTTAAAAATCAAAATAAATATGTTTACCTTCTCTGTACCATTAAAAAAAATTGGAAAAGAAAACATTTTTCCAATATATACACTTTCTTAAAATGCTAAATCTATACATTTATTAATACCAACTTCATATCTAAAATCAAAAACAAAAATTAAAATATAAAATAATAGCAAAAACCATTAATTCTAACTTAAAAATCCAAATATGTTTACCTTCTCTATACCATTAAAAAAATTGGAAAAGAAAACGTTTTTCCAATATATACACTTTCTTAAAATGGTAAATCTATACATATATTAATACCAACTTCATATCTTAGTATACCTGCTTTGTAGGTTATATAGCAATTTGTTAGGAGTCAAATAACTTTGAATTACATTTAGTTAATAATTCAAATATCTTTTTAATGTTTATTAAAGTTAGTATGAAGAATTTGAAAATTAAAATTTATTTTTTTGTTTATTGATCTATTAATATAAACCAATTTTATTTATAAATTATAAAAAAAATATAATTAAAAAATAAAAATATTATTTAATTTTTATAATTAAATATAATAGTGTATTTGTTATTATGTATAAATTATAGTTTAGTTAAGGTTTTTAGTTTGAGTGGTTTGGGGAATAGTTTGTGTATAAATTATAGTTTAGTTAAGGTTTTTAGTTTGAGTGGTTTGGGGAATAGTTTGTGTTTTTACTTTAGAGATATATTGTAATCAGAGTATTAGTGACATTTATGAATAGTTGTATTGACATTTATGAATAGTTGTATTTCATCTAATAGTGGTAGTTGATCTATTGAAGTTTGAATTATAGTCTAATTAATAGAAAAAATAACAATTTTCCATGTTTAATTCACAAAGTTCAAGTGAAACAAGGGTAAATCACAATCTCCCAAGCTCAAAGTCTAAAGCATAGTCTAGCTAATAGACAAAATGACCGTTTTTCATGTTTAATTTGCAAAGTTCAAGTGCTTTTAGGGATTTTTAGGGTGTTGAATCTATTTGTGCATTCAAATACTCATTTTAAATAACAAGAAATCACAATCTCACCCAACACTATATTTCGAGGGGAAATGTCATTTTGTCTATTAATTAAACTACACCATAAATACAATAGGGCATTTTCTAAGTATTTTTTCTGATCAATTTTTTCCAAATCAAGAAGAGATTTTTAAGAGTCACAAGTTCAAGCTATTTGCTTTGCAAAGTTCAAGTATTTCGAGAGTTTTTTAGGGTGTTGAATCCATCTATGTATTCAAAAACACATTTTAGATAAAAGAAATCACAATCTCACCCAAAATTGTATAGCTAAATTCTGAGGGAAAAGACCATTTTGTCTATTAATTAGACTACCCCATAATATAATAGGATTCATTAATATTACATTGTATGTTTTCGTTCAAGAGGTTAAGGAAAAATTTAATAGATGAAAATCTTGTTAGAATGCATTTAATATCATTAGCTTTCTTGTGAGAATAAATTTAATCGGCAAGTAGTCTAACCAATAGATGAAATGACCATTTTCCAAACATTTTTTATTGTCAATTTTGCCTAAAATCTAGTAGAGCTTCTTAAGAATCATAATTTTAAGTTATTTAATTTGTAAAGTTCAAATGCCTCGGGTGTTATTTAGAGTGATTAATCCATTTGTGCATTCTAATTAGTTCACGTCTTTAATTGGTAACATAGACTCCTTTCCATTTACTATAGCCTAATTGTTCTAAGTTTTGGAGAATTTCTAGGCATATTTTCTAATCAAATTTACTTGAAAGCTAATAGAAATTTGTTGAAATCACAACATTTAATTGTAAACTCCGCACAATCTAAATCAATCCATTTATACATTCAAAAACATATTTTAAACAATCCAATAATTATTTATTAAATTATAACCAAAAACTCTAACACTCCTTAAAATCCATATGTACAAATGAGCGCTCTATCAATATTCAAACCATAACCAAAACACTTCTTAATTTTAGAGAACCTCCAACACGGTATAAGGAAACCCTTGAAAACGATTTTTAAGGGCAACCTTTACCACAGTGCTGACCTCATCCTTTTACATCTGTTGACCTTTTATCTGTTTTTACACTTTTTTGAATTAAAATAGCTGGCTATTTCATTTATTATAAAGTATTTTTAACAAAATATTAATACCAATTTATTATCTTAAAAAACGAAAATATATTCTAGAGTTGTCTATGGCGGGTTTTTCTGGTTTAGTTTTTTTAAAATTTAGCAGGAATTTATTGAAATCACAAACTTGACTGGTAACCCCTATACAATCAAAGTGCTTTAAGGATTTTTCAAGTTACTAAATCCATATATATATTGAATTTAAAGATTTTTTAGGTTACCAAATCCATATATACAGTGAAAAACGAGTTTAAATAACACAAATCAAAATTTCAACTCAAATTTCTCCAAATAATCACACTAAAAACAACTCCATACAATTTTAAAAAATAATATTATATTTTGAAGTAACAAAATCATATTAAGAGAATAAAATATCTTGTTTTGCTCTACTAAATACAATTTTTTATACCATTTTAAAAAATAATATTATATTTTAAATGAACAAAATTATATCAAGATAATAAAATCCTTTTATCTGTTGTTTTGCTATATTAAATTACGTATTCGTTAGTCGTGGGTAAAGTACAACTATTAATTTTAAAAGTTCTTGTATTGTTTGCCGATAGCCGTATATATATGCAACTAGATGTGTTGACTTTATTTTATAATTTAAATGGACGGCTGCGATGAACTGCAAACAGAATAGCTAAACAGAATATTTTTGGAATACTGTTAGGACAGTGATCTACGGCTGCGCTGCATGGGGAGGTTGAAGGGCAAGGGCTAACCAGCCTGCCATAGGGTATTAAATGCTCTGGTACATGTAAGCTATATAACAAAATAACACACAGCCTTTATTTTTAATTTATGTAGGCTGTGTGTTATTTTGTTATATAGTCTACATGTACCAGGATATTTAATACCTTATAACAGAGTGGTTAGCCCTTGCCAGGTCGAAGCATTGCGATTTCTTGGAGTGCGAAGCGATTAAATTTAATTTAATAAATATATTTGAAACGGTGGCATTTCATTCCACACTACTTATGAATCATTCTCCTCTAGATCGTTTTACTGTCACGGATTTTTGGATAATGGCAATCGTGCTTTCGGTATTGTCAACAATAGTTCCCTAAATGGATGTTTCAAAATTTCAACGGGCTTTAATTCTATGCCGTTCACATGAGTTGCCTGGGAACAATAACGACCTGAAAATTATGAACTTCAGATGTTTTGATTGTTCTATAAAGCGAAGTTGTGGTGTAACGACTGTTCAATTTGTGCTATCGCACAATATTTCTGTAATACAAATATTAATCTGGATCAAATATAATGAATTCTGATTATTCTCGTTAGCTTTTTATGTTTTAATTTATGTCAGAAGGTTTATAATTTTTTATTACTAAATTCAAATAAATTAAATAATTCATTTATGTAAAAGATTTTTCTGGATTCAACGAAACATGGTGATCAAATTATTGGTTCGATCACTATGTGTGATTTCGGTGGATTTTTTTCTCCATTCAACAACTGAATCAAATAAACTTAAATACTTAACGCTCACGTATTTTCATTTTTGGTGCCCATCAATTATATAATTATGGTTGCTGTCTCAAGATTCTAATATTAATCCTAAGGTTTATATTTCTATTTCTAAGGTTTAATATTAAGTATAATGTTTAAAATATTTATTAATCATAAGGTTTATATTTCTAGGAATTAGTGTTTAAAATATTCATTTTAGAGTTTAATATTAATTTTTTAAGTTCATAATAATTTAGATTTATACTAATATTTTTTGGGGCTTATGAATATTAGGGTTTATATTTTTATGATTTAATATTAATGCGAGGGTTCAATGTTATTCCTTTAGGTTTATAATCCTTTAAGTTTTTAATATTAATCCCTTGGGTTTATAATATTAACCCTTAGGTTTATAATACTAATGTTAGGGTTTAATGATTATTTTATTGTTTATAACATTTATCTTATAGTTTATATCCCTTGGGTTTATAATATTAATTGTTTGGTTTGTGAATATTCTTTCCCAAACATGGTGAACATTAGTGAAACATGGTCAACCATGGTCCAATGACACATTTTGACAAATATTGTCTCAATATGAAAATCCACCATGGTCAACCATAGTCCAATGTGACATTGTGAGAAAGTTTGTCTCAATATGAAAGTCAATCATGGTAAACAATGGTCAACTATTGTCAACTATGGTCAAATTGTGACAAGGATTGTCTTATGGTCCAACGTCACATTGTGACAACCATGGTCAGCCATGATCCAATGTCTTATTGTGACAAAGATCGTCTCAATGTTGTCTCAATATGAAAGTCAATCATGGGAAGCCAAGGTCAATCATGATCAACCACGGTCAAATTGTGATAAAGATTGTCTCATGGTCCAACGTGGCAATGTGACAACCATGGTCCAATGTCTCATTGTGACAAAGATCGTCTCAATATGAAAATCACCATGGCTAACCATGGTCAACCATGGACAACCATGGATCAACATCACATTCTGACAAAGATTGTCTCAACATGAAAATCGACCAAGGTTAACCATAGTCAACCATGGTCAACCATGGTCAATAATCATGGTTACATTGTGACAAAGATTGTCTCATGGTCCAACATCACATTGTGACAAAGATTGTCTCTTCGTCAACGTCACATTGTGACAACCATGGTCAAATATGGTCCAATGTCACATTGTGAGAAATATTGTTTCAATATGAAAAGCAACCATGGTCAACCATGGTCCAACATTGCATTGTGAGAAAGACTGTCTAAATATGAAAATCAATCATAGTCCACCACTGTCAATCATGGACAACCATGGTCAATAACCATGGTCATATTGTGAGAAAGATTGTCTCAAGGTCTAATGTCGTATTGTGACAACCATGGTTGATCATCGCAATATGACAAAAAATGTCTCAATATGAAAATCAACCCTGCTCAACCATGGTCCAACGTCTTATTGTGAAAAATATTGTCTTGATATAAAAAATAATCATGGTCAATCATGGTCCAACATTGCATTGTGACAAATATTGTCTCAGTGTGAAAATCAACCATGGTCAACCATGTTTATTTGAGGGTTTATAATATTTATCTTAGAGTTTATATACCTTGGGTTTATAATATTAATCCCTTGGGGTTTAATATTATTCCCTTGAGTTTATAATCCCTTGGGTTTTTAATATTAATCCATTTGATTTATTATTCCCTTGGTTTTATTATATCAATCCGTTAGCTTTATTAATCTAAGGGTTCATATTCCTAGGGTGTAATATTATTCACAATGTTTATAATATAAATCCTTGGCTTTAATATAAATCCCTTGGGTTTAGAATCATAGTTAACCATGGTCCAATGTCACATTGTGATATATTTTCTCAATACGAAAATTAACCATGGTCCGATGTCGCAATGTGACAAAGATTGTCTCGATATGAGAATCAATCATGCTCAACCATGACCAACCATGGTCCAACATTGCTTTGTGACAAAGCTTACCTCAACATGAAAATGAACCATGGCCAACCACGGTCAACTATGTTTATTTTAGGGTTTAGAATATTTATCTAAGGCGATATATACCTCTCATTTATAATATTAAATATTAATGTTATATTTATTTATAGGGTTTATAATATTAATCCTTGCATTTAGTATAAATCCATGGGTTTATAATCGTGATCAACCATGGTCCAACGTCACATAGTGACAAATATTGTCTCAATATGAAAACCAATGATGGTCAACCATCGTCAACCATCATCAACCTTGGTAAATCATGGTCAACCATTTCAGTCTCCCATTGTGACAAAGATTGTCTGAATATGAAAATCAAGCAAGGTCAACCATAGTTCTTTTAGGGTTTATAATATTTATCGTAGAGTTTATATACCTTGGGGTTATAATATTATATTATTATTTAATAAATTATTATTATTATTATTATTTAATTGAATAATTATTATTAATAAATTATTATTGACAATATTATTGTTATTATTATTATTAACCAAAATTAAAATAAATTATAAAAAAACCCCCCAAATGGAGGCAGTTTCTTCCCTCCCATGACCCCTTGTTGTGCATTGCACATTATACAATATATTGGTATAGTCATGCAAAGAATATAACACATACCCAACATTCTCCCACTTGTTGTTTTCTTTGTATACAAGGGGTCACAAGAATGCATGATCAACAATCTAGGGCAATTATTGAAATGTTGTCATTACTGTCAGAGAAGTGATTTATATTGTTGAGGTGTTGTCATCAAGATGAGACAAAATGTGTTGATGGTTTGTTGAAGAAATCCTAGGTTGGACACAAGAGACCCCACAATTCATGAAGCAAAAAGAAAACGAAGATCAATGAAAACAAATACAAGACCATCAACATTGTTTCTTTTGATAGGTGGCACGCCACAAAATTCTTCATGGTTGCAAAGATATCTTGATTTGAAGTGCGCAAATTAGAGCTGCCTCCTAATGCATGGGATGGTGCCCCACATGAATGAGCTTGTCCCCATCATAAAAATAATATTAAACGTAAAGTGAAATTGGTAGGTCGACTCCAACAAAAATGATTTTTTGGAAGACATTTTTCTATGTTTTGTAGCACAAGTTAGCCCAAAAAATCCCCTACTCCATTTAGTATAAATATAAGGCATTATGGTGCATCAATAATTCATTATTTCAAGCTCTGAGAATCACAAGAGTTAGAGTCATCCAAAATTCCCAAGGAAGACAAATTGTAAGATGTTTAACGGCATCATATTTTTTGGGGTTATTCTTTTGTATTATATTTTTGTGGCTCGTTACAAATTTTTTGATATTTTGAGGTTGGGTTTGTTATGTGTTCCTGCAACTTGAGTTAGAGATTTTTCTTTGTGCATTTGAGACATAATATCAAGCTACCCAAATTTTTTCATACTTTTCGGTTCAAGTTTCACCCTTGTTGCCACTGAGACATGGACCAAATATATTAGGATTTGTCGAACAATGTTTTATTGATTTATGGGCATTGTTTCGTGTTTTTGTACATGGTTACTAACCTAAGGAGTCTGAATTTTGTGTATTGAAACCTCAATATTGAATATTTGTGGTAGACCAAGGTGAGTTGCATTCAATATAAGCTATCTTGCATATCGAGAGACCATAGTGATAGTATATTGCAAGTGCAGCAGAGCAATGATAACAAGTGTGACATCAAAAATTGAGTAAGAAAATCGATTTTGAAGAATGATGAGTGATCGTTTATTTGTCTAAGGCCTAGGTTATTCATGTCATTTATAATATATTGAAGATATCATGCCACCTAAGTAGCGATAATAAATTGTTAAGGGTTATGATTGTGTGTTGTCTAAGGAAGAGGTTGACACAGATAGAGGCTAGTCACGGGACATATCAATGGAATGTTTAATTGTGGTTATGCTTGAAAATATTGTTGACATCTCCTAGAAGCAAAAGTGTGAACAAGATATCATTGTGACAATTGTGATAATCTAAGAAGTGGAAATCAGTTTTTGCAAGCCTAGTGAAGAAATATTGAATGTAATTATAGTGATTAAGTAAAATGACATTTGTGCAATGATAGTGATTAAGAGGGTTCAAACTTACTTTGAAAGCTCCATTCACACTATTCCGGTGAAAGTCATTCCACAACTAACATCTTAAAACTTTGTTTCATTTTGTTTAGATTTAGATGTGTTCTTCATGGTAAATGATTAATCCATTGCATAAGGTCAATCATGAACTTATTTATTGACTATTGATTTAATTGGTTGAACCTTAAGGTAATCCTTGGGATCTAGCCACTCAAGTTAATGTGCTCTAAAGATTAATTTGTAGATACTTTTTTTAATGCCACAATTATACCCACTAGGTGTAGAATAGATAGGGATGGGATGTATTGTTCATTCACCCCGTGATGTGAAGGTCAATGGTTAGAAATTTCATGGGAAAAAATCTAGCCATGTGAATGGTTGGCGTGGGCCGGGCCAGGTTTGATCCCCAGGTGATTTGATGGCTTAGATGACCTTGGGTAGCAGTTTCTCAAGCCACGGGTCAAGCCTGGAGTAATCTTCGGAGAACTCAGACAACTTGAAAAACAAACAAAAAAATGCCACAATTCTTATTGGCAAGTGTCGTTCTACGTATTAATTCTTGGATTTTGGTGTTTCTGAGTGTTATCGACAAATCAGTTAAAGTACTTGTTATATTATATTATACTAACATATCTGATTATTTTTGTGGTATAACATTGCCCTGAATATCCTTCATAATAGATCTGCAACATATGAAGTAGTTTTATTAACACAAATACTCATTAAAACATTGTAATATGTAAACACTAAAAATGTGGTAATAACAATAAATGCTACTCTACACAATTATGGTGATTATTTGATTATTTGTTTCATATTTGTAAATGTTTTAATTTCTAAAAAATATGGATCAAGCACTATATTTTAGTATTATATATATATGTCGCCCATGTCTTATTTCTGAGGGTGCAGTGTTTAGTGTCTAGTGTTAGATATTTTATGAGTCCTTCGTGTCATCATGCCATATGACTTAGCCACCCACTCAGAGGAAGTTGACAAATCCACAAAACCAAACACCATGAAAATGAAGCTAAGAAGACTTTCTATGACCTATCATTAGGGATATAATATACACTTAAACACTTAATCAAACATGGCACTAGAAGGCCATAAATTGCACACATTTGGGATTACGAATGTCGTCGTCAAAAGTTTATGCGTAAGAATTTTTAAAAAGGGGTAACAATACCTACTAACTTTGTTTTGTCTGAATATTTAATTTTAAAGCTTGATTTTGTCATGGGCATGATAACTGAAACTGTGGTTGGAATTTGAATTTCTCTTTACCCGTCATACAAATTTTTTATTATTATCATTATTATTATATATTATTATTATTATTATTATTATTTTTTTTTTTTTTTTTTTTTTTTTTTTTTTTTTTTTTTTTTTTTTTTTTTTTTTTTTTTTTTTTTTTTTTCGTTTTGGGTCCTTATGCTTCCCATCAAGAAATGTTATGTTTAAAATTTTTCCCTCCAGCAAGGATGTTCTCATAATAAATTAAACCTTCGCCAATAAAGGCTTGATTAAAAACTACCCTTCAATAACATAATTATGTTAAACATTTTCACATATTTATTATAAGGAAAAAAAAATGACCAATAATTATGTTAAAAAATTTCACATATTTATCATAAGGAAAAAACAAAATGACCAATGTTCTTTTTCTCTATGTGACATCATTATAATTACTTAATATTTATCAACCATGTTGTTTTTTACCTGGAACAAGGATAAGACCTTGCGTGGAGCGATTTGACTACTAAGTCTATGAAGGCATACATACTCTACCCCCCTCTGGTTTTGAACATGTAACCTCTTAGGTAGAAACACATGCTCTTAACCATTAGGCCTACTAGTTATAAACATAGTCTAAATGTTATATGTTAAGGCATTTTTCTAGGTATATTTTCTAATTAAAATTTTCCAAAATATAGTTAAAATTTACTATAATTACAAAAATAATAAATAAATCTATAAAATTCAAATATGCCAAAAAAAAATTCAAAACATTAAATTCATTTCATATAAAAAATTACAATTTTAATAATAAAAATTAAAAATCTTATCTAATAAAAAATTGTATTATTAAATTTGAAATGGAATTTGTAAACAATTAAATGACAAAATAAATGATTAAATAACAATAAATGTTATCATTTAATCTGGTATTTCTTCACTTGATTAGTTTTCTTATTGTTTCTATTTAGAGTTCATACTTTATAGTGAGAAAATTCCTTGAAAATATTTTACATGTTAGCATAATTTTCGAGCTGTTTTGTCCTTAGATTAGAGAATGATGGTCTCTTTAGTATTTTCTTTAAAAACATGTGCTATTTTTAAATATTATTTGCAACATGTAAAAGAAAAGAGAATATCTAAAACACTAAAAAGAAATTGTGAGTATTTCTCAACTTGTGCAAAGACAAACGCACACACATACAAACCGAAGTTGCTTTCTTGTGATCTTAAGGTTTTAAGAATTCATGTCTGTTTATGAAAAGACACTGACACAAACATACACACCAAAGTTTTTTTCTTGTTACCTTAATCTTTTGAGAATTCATGCTTAGGAATTGTGCTAGTTCGAATCCCTGTTTCATGTGACTTCGATTTAACTTAGGGAAGTTGTTTGCACTCTCCTAGTATGCACACTTCTAGTTGGCCTGTAAATCTCTTTGTGTTTTTGAACTGTCTTAAGTAGAGTGCAATGTGTTTTTTGGTCTTTTAAAGATTAATTATTATTAAATTTCAAATGGAATTTGTAAAAGGATAAAATGGAAACAAACACCAAATTAAAACAAAATGGCCTAGCAATAAAAGGGAAAATCTACTCCACCAAACCTCAACACAGTAAAATAAGGTTCATTACTACAATACTGTCAGCTTCATGGCCATTCAAATGGCTAGATGGATATGACTCTAATCAACAACTTCTCCCCAAGTGCAGCAATAGAAAAAAATAAAAAGCTAATGAATGCATCGCTATGTGCATAAATCATTGGAGACTGTGAGTCTCTCAAAACGGCTAATATGAAGATAACGAGTAACGACAAAAACTATAAATCACACCACCTATAGTTTATGAAGAGGCAAAGAATGAAACTCGATAATAGAAATATTAAAATTTCCAGTTATTAAATTCATCAAAATAAACTTAATAATTAAAGAATTTAAATTAATTCAAAGCATTCAAACTAACTCAATAAAAAGAAATGACTCTCCTTCTCAATATTCACTTCTCTTATTTATAAAAAAATAATCATAAATATAAAACTCACCACCTACATCTAATTTTCGGCAAATATTATAATTTATTTTTTATTAATGTGTTAAAAAAATAATGAATACAAAAATCACTACTCACATCTAATCCTGAACCGAGATTGAGATTATAATTTGTGTTTTATTAATGAATTTCAGGTCTTGTTTTGAGAAACATATATTCAAATTCAATTAATGAAGTTGAAGGGGGAAAACTAACCTGGGGGTGCTCTTAAGCGTTGAGTAATGTTGGGGATGCAAATTGACAAACTAGTAGTTTGCTAGAGAACAATAAATGGATGTCTGGAGGGAGGCCAACTGGACTTGACTCTTTGAGTTCGGAGGGCCCTAAAACCCCATATTCATCCCATATTCACAGTCTATCGGTGGAGTCCAAAGCCAAAGCCCAATCATCCTCTATTGACTCTTTGAGTTCGGAGGGCCCTATAACCCCATATTCAAGTCTACAGGTGGAGTCCAAAGCCCAAGCCCGATCATACTCTCTGTAGTTTAGTTCTATATGTATACCTTTAACTCAACTACTCCAAGCTTCATTTCAGATTATTTATTTTTTATTTCTGGTTGTGTATGCAGCAGTATATAATGTATATATTGTTGGAATATTAATTTACTACTTGTCTCAATTGTGAATTTCTATGTAAAGAGTCTGTTCCTATTCTATAGCAGTGGTTTCCCTAGTTTGGTGTGTGGTTGAGATGTTCTCTCAACCAATAAATTGTATGTCCAAGATAGTTTTCCTATCTTGAGACAATACTCCTGTATATATGTAATATGATATTTGATTAATGAAGGGAAGATAGTTTACACTATCAAGTTTTATCATGGTACCAGAGCCCGTGAGGGCCCGACACCTCCTGGGCTTAGCCCGTCTCGGGTTGAGCGAAATAAGAAAATATATTTGAATTGTTTTAGTTTTTTTTGTTTGTCCATCTCAATCGATGGAGTCTGTGTCAACGTTTCCATGACCAAGTTGCCTTGTTATTTTGGTTCCTTTTTCCATGGAATGAAGATTTCATCTTCATCCTTATTCCTAAAGTAGCACTGGATGGTTGAAATCGAATAGGTGGTGCAGCCGATTCAAGCGGAGATCTTGTGAAAAACAAGCAGTGGAGGATGCATCAAGGGTTATTGGTGTAGCTGCAAGGACTGTGTGAGATACCTTAGTTATTAAAGTTGTGTGTGCAACGTGGAAGAGCGTGCATTGTGGCAACGGAGGAGCAAGGGTTGAGCGGTGGTGCAGATGGAGCCAGTTTGACTGTTAGAGGTGTTAGGGAGCTTCATCTAAGGCAGTCGCTCCAGATACCTCTACCCCTATGTAGTAGTATAGAGGATAACAACCTCACCTCTAACCTATTTGCAATGGCTTCCAAGTTGAGGCATGCCTATGCCAATGATGGAAAACCATTGTCTCTGAGAATTTTAGTACTAAGTTCACTTTTTGCTTCATCCATTGGCAAGCCAGATTAAACATCAAACAGGTTGAAAGTGAAGAGGTTATCTCCAGGATTAGTTGAGTTGATATCTCGCATTTGATCCCATCTATCCTTCCTCGGGAGGGTTTTGTTTTGTTTCTCACTCAGTTGTTTGTGCCACATCCCGATCGAATCTTGTCACATACTTTCAATTTGGTGTGAATTTTTTTGAAGGTTTGTGTTCAATGGATCTATGGCACTGCCATGTCTCTCGAGGTTCTGGCTATTTCGATTCATGGTGTTTCCTTTCGTGGTTGTTGTGAATCTGTGAAAGGAGATCATTGGAGCAAAGTGCATGGTGCAGCGTAAGAGAGTGAGATTGTTGCAGGTGCCTGGTGTGTGGTGCCTTCGATTCCTGTAGGTCATGGAGTAGCATCATGAATAGCTGCAGGTCATGCTTTTGATCCTAGTAGGACCTCCAAGATCGGCAGTCGTGGTGTATCTTCCAGTCGGAGAGTGAGATCCGAGCAGGTGACAATAGATCAGTCGAGCCGGTGGGCTGGTAATGTTGGCAAAGGTCGACTAGCGTTCCTGCTATTGTGTTTTTGGAGCGGTGGCCCAATGTGGAGAAGATTGTTGGGTGCAGATCATTGCAGGATTGTAGTAGGTCGAGCAGGCAGTGTGTGCTGAGAAAGCAAGTGATTGCAGATCATTGGTGTGGCTGCTGGGAGACAACGGGTTTTATTTGTTCTTCCTGGGTCGTTTCTCTATTCGGTTCTCCTTTATTTATCTCTGTTTTTTGTCAGATCTCATGCTGTTATTATTGCGCTTTGGTCTTTTATTCTTTCCATGTCATCACTTCGCTTACTGCCCGAGGTAGTGTTGTGAAATATCGCACATTTTCTGTTGTTGTTGTATCAGAGAGAGTGATATTCTTTCGGCTCTTTTTTCTCTTTGGCAAGTGGAGAGAAGAGGAAGAGGAGAAATCTGGGGCATTTAAGCAGCAACATTTTGTAACTAACCTGCCACAATAGTGCAGAAAATGGTTGTTTCAAAGGCCTCGAGGAAGCTTCTTCGGCGTTGTCTTTAAAAGACGAGAAGATAATCGAGCAGTTTATCAATTTTGTCATTCGCCCCCCCTCGATGACTGAGGAGTGGGTTGGTGTGGTCATTAAGTAGTCTGAGGATGGTCTCTAGGAGTGTGAGTAACACTAGCTACGAGCTAGAGCCTGGTGTGGATGTTGGTTTTTGCCTCCTTCACCTCTGGTGGCCTACCTATTAGGTTGCGTGACCTGTGGAGGGCAGAATCGGATCATGGTGAACCGGTGTGAATATGTTGCAGTTGGGTCTTCTGAAAGCGCATATGAGATCTGTCATAAGAGCCTTAGAACTAAGTTTGGAGAGCTGATTTGTCATCTGGAGAAAGCCATTTTAATTTTTCTTTTTTTTAGAAAGTGTTATGTCAGTGATGTAATTCTAATGAAAAGAATATAGTGGCATTTAGTTTGGCCAATTATTGTCACATTTGTGTCTCTATTGGAACTGGACATTCTAGCAATAGACAAATTTATTTGTAGGAATGCTTAACAATCAGATATGATGAAGACATGACAGTGAATATGGCATTAGATGAGTTGCATCAAATATTAGAAGATGATGGAGAATCGAGTTGGTGCGAATTTTTGTGAGTTTTTGGAATAGACTCATGATGATGATGTATTATGAGTCACACATTGTAATTATGGAAAATCTACATGTTATTGTTTTATAATGGTTAATTGTGGTCCTTGAAATGTTTTATGTACCTGTTGTAAGACCGAGAGAGGCATGCATACCCTTTTTTATGTGTTCCCTTTGTAAGAGAGTTCTAACACCTTGGAAGAGTGTGTCATGCGGGATGGATACACTTGGGTGGGCCATACTAGTTTTAGACTCCATGAGTTGAAATTTTATATTTAGGGAGATTTCATCAAGACATTAGATGAACCATGTATGTGAAGGACTTCCTAGTAGATTGACGGTTGCAGTGGTTGGGAACCTATGCATTCTGGTAGATGTTTGTTCCTTTATATGGACATCGACAATTGCATAAACAAGGTACAAGGTGTAATTACGAGACTCGACCAGATGTAGATTTTGCAGATTGATATCGAGACAAGTACTCATTAAGGGGGTGTGTTGGAATATTAATTCCTACTTATCTCAGTTGTGACTTTCTATGTAAAGAGTATGTTCCTATTCTATAGGAGTGGTTTCCCTAGTTTGGTGTGTGGTTGAGATATTATCTCAACCAATAGATTGTATGTCCAAGATAGTTTTCATATCTTGAGATACTACTCCTGTATATATGTAATATGATATTTGATTAATGAAGGGAAGATAGTTTGCACTATCAAGTTTTATCATATATAAGATTTCAAACCTACAGGTCGTAGCCTATTGTCCTTGGGTGGCCTGTTGTTCAGTGATGAGAAGTATACCATAATGTCGTTAAATGAGCCAACTTAAACTGGATAGTGGCATGTCTAGCTTCATCAAATAATGTTCAGTGGTAGATAGAATGTAGGAATATGTTATATTCTTTCCACGACTAGCCCACGTAGTTAACTGGGGGGTTAGAAGGGGGGCGGACCCCCTTCGTACCCGATCTATAGTGGGGGCGGGGGGGGTCAACAAGGGGTTTGGAGGGTGCAGGTAACCCCACTCTATGGGGTCAAGGGCAACGCCTCGAAAATTTTTGTTTTTGGACCCTGTATTAAGTTGGGCAGACCTACCCATGGTTTTGTGCATGATTTTCGAACATGATTTTGGACGCGATGGTTTTTGGTCCATGGTTTTAGACGCGATGGTTTTCAGTCCATGGTTTTTGACGCGATGGTTTTCAATCCATCGTATTGGATGCTTCGGCATGCATAAATATGTATTGTAACATTGAAAGGAACATAATGAAAAATCAAGCTGGTAGTCCCGGTTTTGGGATCCAAGGGAAAATCTTTGTGTATATGTGTTTTATGTGTTATGCTGTTGCATTGTTTACTTTCTGTGTTTTAGAATTCATATGCAAGCAATTTCGTTATAGGGTTAAAACCTACAATTGGTATCAGAGTTGTTTTGGCTTCAAGGGGATGTCTTTGTTGTTGAGGGGTTTCACTCGGGCCTGTGGTAGACCCTGTTCAGTGGGAGATCTGCAAGATCATTTCTGGTGGTGAAAGAGGATGGTGAGCAGTGGAAAGAAAAAGATCGAGAAATTTGATGGTCACAGTTTTGAGTTGTGGAAAATCAAGATGGAGGATCTTTTGGTGGATAAATATTAGTGGATTGTGGTAGATTCGGGTACTAAACCAACGAGATTGTTCGATGAAGAATGGAAGAAGTTGGACCAGAAGGCAAAGAGCACAATAAGATTGTGTGTCTCAGATTCAGTATTATTGAATGTATCAAGGGAAGCTACAATAAAGGCTTTGTGGGACAAGTTAGGGACTTTGTACCAATCTAAGTCTCTGGTGAATAAATTGTTCCTGCGGAAAAAGTTGTATAACTTGAGGATGAAAGATGGAGACTCGGTGACAGAGCATCTAAACGCATTTAATACTGTGGTAAGTCAGTTATTGTCTATTGATATTAAAATTTCAGATGAAGATAAGTGAATCAGTTTGTTGTGTTCTTTACTAGATTCGTGGGATAGTCTGGTTATTGCAATAGGTAGCAATACAATTGCCTTACAGTTTGATGAACTAGTCTCATCCTTGCTGACGGAGGAGATGAGATGGAAAAATATGGAGAGCCAGAATGGTGATGCCTTGTCTGTATGAGGACGGTTCTAGAACATAAACAAAAATAAGTCATCGAGTGGGAGATCTAAATCTAGAGGGAGATATAAATATCTAGGAAAACCTATAAAGGTGGTGTGTTGGAAATGCGGAAAGGAAGGGCACTACAAAAGGGACTGTAAATCTAAAGCTCCTGATAAAGGAAAGGGATCTGATGATGCTCCTTCTGTAGAAGCGAAAGCCACCTTAGATGAAGGTGGGGATGTGTACTTAGCTTCTTCAAGTACACATGTAGATCATGAGGCATGGTTGATTGACTCAGGTGCATCCTTTCACTTCACTCCCCATAGAGAGTGGTTTTGCGAGTATGAGAAATACGATGGTGGTGATGTCTTCTTAGGAGATGATAGGAAGGGTAGAATCATTGGTCGTGGAAAAGTAAAGTTGAAGTTGCAAGGTGGAAGGGTTAGAACCCTTCCGGGTGTTCTGCATATTCCTGCGTTGGCCAGAAATCTGATTTCTGTAAGCAAGTTGGATGATGCAGGTGTAAAGACAGTGTTCGAAAAGGATACCTGCAAGATGGTTCGAGGAGCACTAGTATTGATGCGGGGAGTTCGGATTGGAACTCTGTACAAGCTGCAAGGTAGCACTGTTGTTGATGGTTGCAATAGTTCTATGGTTCCTGAAAATGGAGCAGAAAATCTAGTGGTCTCTGGAGAGAAGACCATGTTGTGGCATCAAAGGCTTGGACATATTGGAGAGAAGGGGCTTCGAATACTTCATGGTAAAGGTATGGTAGAAGGTATGAGTAATAGCTCTCTGGATTTTGATTTCTGTGAAAATTGTGTATATGGGAAGCAGAATCGGGTGAGTTTCCCTCTAGTGGTAAGAGGACGAAACAAATATTAGAGCTTGTGCACAGTGATGTGTTTGGACCTGTGAAAGTTCCATCATTGGGTAAGTCTGTGTACTATGTATCATTTATAGATGACTTCTCAAGGAATACATGGATATATTTCCTTAAGAAGAAATCTGAAGTCTTTGACAGGTTTAAAGAATTTAAGGCTCTGATGGAAAATTAGACAGAGAAGAAGAAAAAGGTACTGAGGACAGATAATGGTGGAGAATTTTGTAGCAAGGAATTTGAAGAATTTTGTAAGAAGTGTGGTATAGCACGGCAG
>APFE031375640.1:32301-44954 GCA_000404065.3 Pinus taeda
CTGTGTATATGTGTTTTATGTGTTATGCTCTCACATTGTTTATTTTATGTGTTTTAGAATTCGTATGCAGGTAATTTCGTTACAGGGTTAAAACCTACATAGAAAATAAAGTGGCATCGAATAATGTTCAGTGGTAGGTAGAAAATAAAGTGGAAAGAAATCAGAATTAATCAATTTTTCAAATAAAAAAATAAAATTAATAATTTTTTCAAATAATTGTTGCCCCGTCAAAAAACATTTTTTCAAATTCATGGCCAAGGCCGGCTATCTTCCAAGTGAGTTGATCTTCCCATAGTTCACTCTTTAGGTTCTACGACGAATTCTATAGATTCTCGAGCTTAGGATTCTTATAATTGATGCCTTCTTAGTATCGTATTTGGCGTAAAGGGGATGGAGTGACCTTCTTCTTGATTACTTCCTAAAGTAATCCCATCACTTGTTTTCTATCTCTCCACAATAGAATTCATTCAGTTTAGCATTGTTAATACAATATGTTATGTTGCTACTCATGATTACCCCACCCAACTCTGCCAATCAGTATGGATTTGAGGTGTCGACCCAGAGTTCTCTTAGTTTCTCCTCTTTACATGAGACCCTATCTTTAAGGGAAGCAAAGAAGCCTTACCCTCATTTATCCATACTCGAATGGATTTAGTAAGAAAGAATATAAGAAAGGCCAGGGAAGGTTTCATCTACACTACTTAAGCTAAGAATAGAAGGTAGTAGTTGGAAGTTGAACTAATACAATCTGGAAAAATAGGTATAAAATATTTTAAGCATTAAAGTGAAAAATGCCCCATGATTTTTCCAGCCATGCATTTCATACATTATAGGGACTCACGATCCTGCAAATGCATTGAACACCGAGATTTGAGTGATCAAAAATATTTGGGGGCAAAGGACTGTTGTCAACATCAAAACAGGAAGGCCGAGTTACTCTCCAAGGATCGGTCAACATTTGTTGTTGTAAGTTGTTGCTTAAGTGGAGAAGCCATGCACAAAATGCGCAGGTGACTGTCACGGTCGAGAGGCCATACATCTAATGCACACGAGTTTCCAGGGCCGAGAACCATACTTCCATCGCATAGTTGTTCGAGGGTGATGAGGCCATATCTGGAGATTTGACCAACCTCGAAGCTCTCGTTGACGGGATCTGGATCACTTTTTGGCCCATAGTGAAGAATAAGTTGACAGAAGATTTCATTTCCATATCTTTTATCTACACATTATTGAGTGTTTCACAATGAACATATTATGGATTAATAAAACCTAGGAACTATTTATCTCTATAGTTAATGGGGCAGGCACAGTACTAGAATCAACATATGTAATTATGTTCATAATCTACTTGCTATATTTTCCATCTCATGAATCATACACCCTCTACATAGGGAAATTACACATATTCAGACATAAGTAAATAAACGTATGAAAATTTTTAAGGTAAATAAACATAGAAGAATTTTTTTTATTTTATTTATAATTCAGAAGATATATTTACAAAGGACATGTGAGGTTTAAGCTATTTTCCAGTAGATCCCAAGTAGTCCTCTTGAGCTGATTTTTTTGCATTGATTCCAAAGTCTCTCCTTCCGAGCTTTGTCTCCAAACTCTAAACTCTAACTATAGACACTTACATAGCCATCTATTAGAGAGAGGAATATCCTAACTGAACAAGACCAAATAGGACATCTGTCCAACAGCCCAAAACTTCCCAACCCCTCAACTGTGAAAGAAATAGAAATATAGAAATACAAAGAACAATTGCTACAACTGCTTGATTACAGAACCAAAAAAAAACAAGAGTGGATGATCTTTGCCTCTTCATGATCCTCCAATTTATAGCATATGTTTATGTCAATTACATCAATTAAACAAATATATTTTTAAGTGGTGTTGCCCTTTTGTTTTTGCAGGCGGTGAGGTGGTGATGACCTCCAGAAGCATGAAGAGCCAAGGTGGTGGCAGTGACGGTAGATCGTGAAATAATTATTCTTACATTCTCCCCCTTAATTATTTCACAAAAAAGAACAAAACTTTGCTATTAGATCAAAATGTTGTTACATCATGCATACCCCTATGTTTTCCCTATGAGTTTCAAACAATTCTTTTCCCAAGGATTTTATAAATATGTTTTCAAATTGGTCTTCTGATTTGCAGAACTCCATACATATTTCATTATTGCTTACTAATTCTCAAATGAAATGATACCTTGTATCAATATGTTTACTCTTCTTATGAAAAACATGATTTCTTGATAATGCAATAGCAGATTTGTTGTCACAGAAAATATGAGTGGGTTCTTTCTGTTCATGCAACAACTCTTTCAAAATTCTTCTCATCCACACATTTTGACATGTTGTTGTTGTGGCTGCAACATACTCTACTTCAGCTAATGATAAAGTCACAATGGATTGCTTCACTGGTGCCCATGAAACTACACCTGAACCAAAACTGAACACATATCTAGATGTGCTCCTCCTGTCATCAATATTGCCTACAAAATCACTATTTGTACATCCAGTTAGTTTAAAATCTAAATTAGATGCATACAGGATACCATAGTTTCTTGTTCGAGCAACATATCTTAAAATCCTTTTTCCAGCTAGCCAATGGGTACTCTTCAGAGACTCCATGAATCAGGAAATTAAACTTACACCAAACATTATATCGGGCCTTGTTGCGGTCAAATACATAAGACTTCCAACCAAATGTTTAAACAAGGTTGGATCAATATCTGAACCATGATCATCCTTACTAAGTTTTGTACCAATTGCAATTGGGGTTAAAACTGGCTTACGGATTTGCATCCTGAACCTTTTCAATAGATCCTTTGCATACTTAGATTGAAAAATGAAAATACCATCTTCAGATTGAGTTATTTCAATACCAAGAAAATATTTCATTAGGCCCAAATCAGTCATATCAAATTCTCTTTTCATGCTCGTCTTAAAATCATCTATTGAGAGATCTCCAGTGAAAATCAAACCATCAACATACAAGCACACAATCAAAATTTTACCATCCTCATTTAATTTTGTATACAAAGTTGGCCCATTGGACTCCTGATGAATCCATTATTATTCAGATATTCATCAATTTTATCTTACCATACTCAGGGTGCTTGTTTCAATCCATATAATTCTTTCTTTAATTTGTAAACTTTATCTTCTTGACCATCAATTTCATATCCACGAGGTTGTTTCACATAAACCTCTTCTTCTATAAAACCATTTAAAAATGCAGAATTAACATCCATCTGATATATTTTCCATTTATTTTGTGTAGCAATGGCTAATACCATTCTTACTGTGTCAAGTCTAGCTACAGGTGCAAAAGTTTCATTATAATCAATACCAGGTTGTTGACTGAACCCTTGACCTACAAGTCTTGCTTTATGCTTTTCAATTTCACCTTCAACATTCACTTTAGTTTTGTAAATCCCTTTAACACCTATAGTATTTTTACCTTCAAGAAAATTTACAAGTTCCCAAGTATTATTTCTTTCTATAGCATCAATTTCTTCATCCATGGTTTTTATCCAAAGTTTTTCTTTCACAACTTCATCAAAATTTACTGGATCATATGCAAGTAATGCAAAATTTGAAACTTGATCTATTTCATCATTTTGCTCATACAACTCCTTTAAACTTCTAGTCTTCTGACCTTTAATTCTATTCTTCCATGTAGTTATTGTAGGATTAGAATCATTACTTACCTCTGATCCTCTTGTTTGTTGTCCACCATAACCTGATGGTTCACCATGTTCATGATATCTCGGTGTTTTGAACTGTAATGGACTAACTCTTGGTGATTGGCTTACTGGCGTACTTACAACAGGTGTATATGGAATTGGTTTTCCACCTTGTGTTTCTTGCTCATCTTCATTATCATCTCCATAAGATAATACAATTGTCTCTGCAAAAAATTTATCTATGCTTCCATCCCAAGCTTCTTCTTCCTTGAACTCAACATCTCTACTGATAATATATTTCTTGATGATGGGATTATAAAGTCTATATGCTTTAGAATCATCACTATATCTAATAAAGATACATTTCTCACTTCTATCATCTAACTTATTTCTCAATTCTTTAGGAACATGTTCATAAGAAACACAACCAAAAATTCTTAACTGAGATATATGACAACTCTTACCATTCCATGCTTCTTCGGGAACTCGACCCTTCATGCTTTTAGTCAGACTTCTGTTAAGAATATAGATAGCACAAGCTACTACTTCTGCCCAATATTCATTTGGTAGATGATTCTCCTTCAACATACTTCGAGCCATATTCATAAGAGTTCGTTTCTCCCTTTCATCTATTCCATTTCGCTGTAGAGTATAACATGCAGTAAACTTCCTTTTGATTCCATGTGATTGACAAAACTCAATGAAATCTATTAGCATATATTCACCACCTCTATCTGGTCTAAAAATGTT
The DNA here is from genome assembly GCA_000404065.3 of Pinus taeda. Lineage (NCBI taxonomy): Eukaryota > Viridiplantae > Streptophyta > Pinopsida > Pinales > Pinaceae > Pinus > Pinus taeda. Next base: position 36,746 of record APFE031375640.1, read on the forward strand.
AATATGATTTCCACTTTCCTTTTCAACCATGTTCTTAAATATTTTAAATACAGAAAATGCTTCATATTTCTGTTTCAGAAGAGAAACCATGTTTTTCGACTGTAGTCATCAATAAAAGTAAAAAGGTAAACATTACCAGCCAAAGAAGGTGTTTGCATTGGTCCACATAAATCTGCGTGAACAATCTCTAATGACCTCTTGCCCTGTGTGAAACTATAGATACAAATTTTTGTCTATGATGTTTTGCAAGTATACAAATTTCACATGAGCTCGTCGATTATTGAATACTGGGTAACCCTTTCACCATTTGTTTCTTCTGCAGTAAATCTAGACCACCAAAATATAAATGACCATATCTTAAGTTCCATAACCACGGCTCGTCAAAATTCTTAGTTTTGTAAGCATTCAAGGGTGGATTCAATTCATTTCTCATTATAACCCAAAACATCCTATTCTTTGTCATTTCTACTCTTGCTATCAGTTGCTTACTTGGATATTTGTTAATGATAGTACACTCATTATTCTTGAAGAACACTCTATACTTTCTCTAAATCAATTGTCCAATGCTCAATAAATTGCATTTAAAGCTAGGTACATAATAAACATCATAAATTGTTCTTCTATCACCATCTCTAGTATAAACAACAATCATTCCTTTGTCTTTAACACATACCTTAATATCATTACACAACTTGACTTCAAACTGCATACTAGTGTCTATATTGGAAAACAAATCTTTGTTTCTAGTCATCTGATTGTTGCATCCACTATCTAAAACCAAATATCATTCAAACATTCTTGAGTCACGTTACAAATCATAAACACTAGCTTTTGACTGTCTCCAAATTCTTCTAAGATGTGTGCAGATTTCTTACCAACATCTGCCTGCCTCTTCAAACACTTAGTAGCAAAATGGCCATATCTTTTACAATAATAACATTGAACTTTAGACATCTCATACCTTTGATTTCCTTGATGCCAAATTCCATTGTAACTCCCCCTTAACTTAGGAGGACGTTGCTGATATTTCTCTTGATGAACATAATTATCTTGTGGACATCTTTGATCAGCTACTATGTTGCCTTGTCCTCTATTACTCAATCTTCCTCTGCCTCTTCCTTTATGAAATTGAAGCTGAGTTTCGAAGGCATTCTCCAATGTGCTATCATCATATCTTGACATCCTTGATTCGTGTGCAATCAACGAACCAGTCAACTCTTCAATTTGCATTTGACTCGTGTCCTTGAACTCTTCTATGGGTACAACAATCGCTTCAAATTTCTTTGGCAAACTTCGAAGGACTTTCTCGATCACCCTCTTGTTTGAGGGGTCTTCTCCATATTCTCACAATTGATTAACAACACTCATGACTTGAGTCATAAAAGCATCCACAATTTCACTATCTTTTATTTTCAGATTCTCGAAATCTCTTCTCAAATTTTGTAACTTGACATTATTTGCTTTTGCTACACCCTGATAATAGGATTCAAGGATGTCCCACACCTCCTTTGAAGATTCTGCATTTCATACTTTTGAAAGCATCACGTCATCTAAACCTTTTGAAGATTCTGCATTTCATACTTTTGAAAGTATCACGTCATCTAAACCTTGTTGAATAAGGCCAAGAGCTTTATTGTCCTTCTTTTTGTTTTCTTTCAACAATGTTCATTCAACATTTGTAAGAGCCATCGTTGTTGCCTCATTAATAGGCTCAGGATACCCATCATTAACAAATCCCCAAAGATCATGAGAAAGTAACAATGTTCTCATTCGAATAAGCCATGAATCATAACTTTTCTCAATTAAAATAGGAATTGACTGAATAGTATTAGTATTGGATGCCATCTCTCACAAATAATTGAAATCTTCAAATAAAATTTAAAACAAAACTCTCACACTATAATACTTTCAATTCCTTTCCAATACCCTTCCAAATTACCCTTACAAATATTGTGGGCAACCTCTTTTAAAAACAACTTTAAAATGCCATTTTTTAACTTCCTTAATAATGTGTACACAATACAGATTTACCTCATTGGCTCGCATAATGCAAATTGTGGCTCCACTTCACCAAACTTCATACGGAACTGTCAAATTTCATTAGTCTAGTCTGCCACATCACATAACTGCTTGAAACAACACCTTTGCAACTCGACTGAACTCTTCCACCGAACTCCTTAGTCTTTCATACTCCAATACAATTGCGGTTTCAATGCAACATTAAACAGCTCCAACTCCACTCTGCAACTATCCCTTAACATAACCAACTATTTCGGTCACCAGCGCTCTGCACGACAGTTCTATTTATCCTCACACAACAACGAATTTCAGGGACACATCAATGGATTCTCATTGAATCTCGGGGAATAAAGACTTCTAATGAACTCCAAACTGGCTCTGATACCAAATGAAAGAAATAGAAATATAGAAATACAGAGAACAACAACTAAAAATGCTTAATTACACAACCAAGATTACAGAACCAAAAAAAACCGAGAGTGGATGATCTCTACCTCTCCGTGATCCTTCAATTTATAGCAGATTTTTATGTCGGTTACATCAATTAAAAAATATATATTTTTAAGCGGTGTTGCCCTTTCATTTACGTAGGCGGTGAGGCAGTGAGGCAATGATGACCTCCGGAAGCATGAAGAGCAAAGGCGGTGGCGGTGACGATAGATCGTGAAATAATTATTCTTACAAGCTGGGCACTTGTTACATTTACACAGGTTTACTTGGGCCAAACAATAGCTCATCAAAAAAATATCCCCACAGCAGACTAATTGTAAAATTAAGACACATGGAGCTATATCCAAATCCTATTATTTCTAATTTATACAATTTACAATTGAGGGAAATAAATTTCCCTTTGAAAATTTCATGAATTTCATGACCCCTAACAAATTGAAAACTAATTCCTTAGGCCACTATTATAAACAACAATTATCCATCAGTGGCTTCACATTTTTTTATCCTTAACAGAGGTTCGACATGCTAAAAGGTCTCATTATAAACAACGACCATCCATCAGTGGCTTCACTTTTCTTAGCCATTGTTAAGGAGGAAATAAGTGATTCTTTGAATGATGTTTCTAAAGTGCAAGGACTGAATTCAAATAACTGGAATTTACATCTACAAACACCATTCCTAACTGAAGTGGTATTGGAACTTTTGGAGCTTATTTTAAAGCCTGCAAAAGGTTATAGTTACACTCAACTTATATAAATTTCTATTGATGAAAGAGATAAACGAGAAAACAAATTATACTAGAGTGTTGTCAATTTCATGCCAAAATGAAAGCGATGCACTTAGAATGGCTTCTTCCTTTTCGAGTATTGGTTCCAAGAAATCTAGAAGAAAATGTAAATGATAACAATGAGTTGGAAACTTTGACAACATCTATCATAAATCCAGTGGTAGCAGTCTTCAATTTCTCTCTCAAACCAGTTGAGGAAGGATTAAAGCATTCAATTTGACATGTAGCTCCAACACTCACACAAAACGTTTATCATTCCTTCCTTTATAAGCAATTAAAAGAAAAGTGAAAATCACATTGTTTAGAAATAAATCAAAATAAAAATTTATGGCCTAACCAAGGTCAGAGTGGTCAGCTAGACACCTTGTATAAATTATAGCCAAAGATACACATAGTTATGTACATTAAAAAGTGTTAAACAACACAAAATATAAAGCTAAACTTGTTAACCCAGTGTAGGTTGTGTGTTGGACACCTCCTCTTGTCTTCCTCCTTACCTAGTTTGGATGAATTGGTTATGACATGTTTGTTTGTAACTTTATTATCTATTTTGATTCCTTGGAATAACAAGTGGATTTTGTTTCTGGGCATAGTTAGTACTAGAGATTAGTACAATGAACCACATAATAAAAAATAGTAGAAAAATGTTGTTTGTGGATGAAGCTAATACAAAAGATTAGTATAGTGAAAAACATACTAAAAATAAAAGCTAAGTACGGATGTCAAAAAAATACATAAAGATAAACTATGGATGTCAAAGTTCAACGGGCATTTTTTAGGTTACTGAGTGATACATGTTAATATATTCATCACTCCAAGGTTCTTATTCATTGTCAAAGATTCAAAAATAGTCATATATATAGATTAATTGCTCTGGATAAGTATGCCTAGAGTTTGTGAGATTTTTATTTTGATTAAAATGCCTTGAAGCTTTATGAATATAACATAGAATTACGACTTGATTATTGCATAGAAGAGCTTAAAGCTAGAAGATTCAATGCAACTAGATCAACTTATTGACATGAAAGGAGGTTTATTAGTGTAGTACATAAAGTGAAGGGCATGAAAATGTAAAAACGTCATCAAATTTTCATTTGACGGGTTGAGGGGATTTGGAATTCTAGGCCTTGTTCCTAGGAGTTGCTAGGATATTGTTAGGGTCACAGGAACGAAGTGTTGTTGTCAAGGAGAGGCATTGTTAGGGGTATGTGGGTCAAAAGAGAGTGCTTTGTAAGACCAATGCAGTGATATGCGGGGACAACTGCATTTTCTCCCCTTTCTCTTTGGAAACAACAATTTTAAGTTTTCGCACTTTTGCTTCATGATAGAGTTTGGGAAATAGTTTTAAACTACAAAGAAGGAGTTAGATAACCATCATTTAAACCATGCCCATTCATGAATTTGGTCAAGACATTATTAACACAACATCTCCCAAGTCTGATGTTGTTAAAAATCATTTTTTTGTTGAAAGAATATGCCCAGACAATCTTGTATTAGTAAAATGGACTCCATATTGTTTTGAGATGATGAGAAGGCCTACAAGAACTTATCATGAGTCATAATGGCAACCCCTTTTACCAGAATTCTAGAAAGTTAACACAGGTAGCTCAAGTGATAAGTTGATCTTTGTAAGTCTGGAAATGGACACAGCTGTAGGAAAAAAGACTTATCATGATTTTACCAAAAGTACCAAAAAACAACTATGTGGCAGTAGCTACAAGGCGTGATACAATAGTCTTTCAAATTGATCGGGGATGTACAAAGGAAAAAAGAAATAGGTTCTTTATTCCCAAGAAACATACAAGACAAAGCAAATCAGAATTGAAACCTCTTCATTAGAAAAAGGGACAAGAAAGGATGGACCTCAAATCAATAAAGACATATACAATCCCGCAATCTCCCCTTTGGTGTGGTCTCTAGAACTTTATGTAAATGAGCTGACATGAACATGAAAAGGAGAATTGAAATTTTAGAGGAAAAAGGACAACAATAAGACAACAAGATAAAGTAAATCACATAAGCTAGAAGGAGCATTGAAAAAGAGAATAAGTTGTTAAAAGAGCAGGTAAGAAGTCAACAAAACAAAATGGAGAAACAACAACAAGAGCTAATCAAATTAAAACAAGAAATGGAACAAGAAAGAGAAATAGAAAAAAAATAATTGAGAGCCAACTGGAACAACTAACACAATTCAAATGGAAAAGTTTCAATTAGTAATGGTAGACATAGAAATAAGAGAAAACAATTTAATGGAGTAAATAAAAGAGGCTAAATTCTGGGCTCATGTGCTAAAAGAACTGACAACTAAACAAAATGAAAATATATAAAAACAAATCAAGAGACAAATGAGAGAGGAAAAAGAGAGAAGAAAAAGTGGTAAATATCATCATTCAAGGCCTGAATGACTTTGGAGAAAAAGAGAAAAAATATTCTAGCAAGCATTTTTCTCAAGGATGAGTTGCATTGGATAGGTGGGATTCAACAAGCAAACGGGATAGGAAAGAATATGGGAGTATCAAAACATAGACATGTGAGAGTTACTTTAAGAAGCATGGGGGACAAGTCTAGGATCCTAAAGAATAGAGGGCTGCTTAAAGGTACTCGTATATACTTAGATGAATATTTAACATTCTCCCAACAAGAAGAAAGGGGGGAAGAATTGGATAAAGTAAACTCAGCAAGAGAGGCAGGAATTTGTTCATGGTTGAAAAATGGGAAAGTTGAGGTCATTGATAGATTAATTCCCAAGCAATAGGGATTTGGGGCCCCATGAGAGGACCTAAACATAGTAAGCTAGAATTTCAAGGTTAACTATGGAGAAGGGGACCGAGATTTGGGCCCATAGCTGAGGGAAAAAGACATTATTTTCCCTATGGAAACACATGGACATGATGGATTTTGAGTTCTAGACTTTGAAGTATACAATAAAATCTTTGTCTATAACAAAGAAACTAAAACAGGTAAAGGACATGGAGGAATAACAATTCTAATAAAAGAAATGTGGATCGGAATTATAAAATTGGAGGAAGAATACCCAAATAAACAATTTATATGTATCAAAAAAATAGATAATGATGCAATAGTTTGGTTGGTTGCTTGTTATTTTGCTCCAAAAATCTCAAAATTCTATAAGAAAAGGAACCTAGATAGTGAAGACCCCTTGGTAGTTTTAAAAAAAGATATTTCAAACTTTAGCATTATGGGAGAAATATTCCTTTTTGGTGATTTTAATGCTACAATAGCAGAAAAACAATATATTCAGTTGCGTAGTGATATAGGAGAGGATAAAAATCCACTATGGTTAAGAGAGAGTGAAGAAAATCCTTGGATGAGGACATCACAAGTTGGGAAAGAGAATGTTTCACAATTTGGAGTAGAATTATTAGGTCTTTGTAGCCTAAATGACATGACTATATGTAATGGCATGAAAAGTTGGTCGAAGTCCAATAGTATCACTTATAAAACCTACAATGGGAAAAGCACAATAGTCTATGTTATATGCTCTGAAAGGTCTATTCCAAGTTGTTGGACTTTAGTATTGAGTGCTGCCCTATAGAGATATATTCTGACCATTTCTCTCTTGTTATTAATCTTGGTATAAATATAGAAGATCAAAAGAGGGAGCATATCCAACACTCTCGTAAGAAAGTTTATGAACAAGGGAGAATCCTCCTGAATCAAGAAAAACAAGAGCTCTTCAGGGCTTCTCTTAAAGAACACTTCCAGTTGGCCAAAAACAACAATAGTGATAGCGAGGATAATGAAAGAGATAAAAGGTATATTTACAGTAGTATGTTGATTCTCTTAATACATAAAACTTTAAAGGTGTGTAATAGATCTAGGCCTTTGAAAAGAATCTCAAATACCTTTTTAGCTAATCCTCGGTATGACCAGGAGTGCAAGGTTGTGAAAAGATCCCTCAAAGAAAAATCAAGCAAAGAAAACAAGATTATATATAAGAAATTGATAAAATCAAAGAAATAAATTTATGTGATATCAAGAAGGAAGGAATTAATTTCTTTGGGAGAACACAATCCCAAAGGTTTTTGGAAGGAATTACAACAAAATAAAATAGAAAATAATATCACATATGCCTAGTGGTTAGATTTTGCAAAGGTTCTAAATGAATGAACAAATGAGAAAAGTAATCCCCCCATAATTTTCACCTTAGCAGAGTTATTTTCAGTTGTAGATATTGAACAAGGTATAAAGAAACTAGTAAGTGGTAAAGCTCAAGATATTGACAGTTTACATGAATTTTTTTTAAATGGGGAGTGAAGCTTCTATCTCCACACATTAAGGAGATATTTAACATAGCCAATGAAGGTAGCTTTCCGGTTGAGTGGACTAGTGTTTTTATACCTCTTCACAAGATCGAAGACATCAATAACCTTTCTAACTATCATATTATTATGATCAACTGTCTTCTTGGAAAACTTTTAGGGAGCATCTTAGAGTGTTGAATTAAAAAGTGGGTAGAAAAAGAGGAAAAGAAATCAAAGGGGTAGGTTGAATTCAGGCCTAAACATTCTACCATTGATCATTGATTCACTCTAAGGCATTTCATTGAAAAAATTTGGGAGAGCCAAGGTTAGGAAGCATTCTATTGCATTGTTGACTCAAAAAATTCCTTTGATATTCTCCATAGAGATAAGATTTGACATAGAATGGATGAATTAGGAGTCCCAAATGAATATAGGGTGGTTATTCATAAGCTTAATGAGAGGGTTAGAGCCAAAATCAGAACTAAGGAAGGCATGTTTGAATACTTTAGTATTGACATTGGAGTCAAATAGTGATGCCTTATTTTCCCCACATTATTTGGTTTATATATCGATAAGCTTGAACAGTGGATAAAAATTCCAAGGGAGAAGGAATTTAGTTGGCATGATATGTGGTGAAACTACTTTTATATGTATATGACCTTATTCTTATTGCTAAATCTGCACTAGG
>APFE031375640.1:47306-71923 GCA_000404065.3 Pinus taeda
ATGCAATATTTGGAGCTGCAAAATTTTAAAGTTTTTCACTATAAAAAGGTTTGTACCCCAAGAGATTTGATCCCTCTCTGCTCTTTCTAGATCTGTGGTTAATATGGATCTATATTGGTATAATATGAAACACAAGAAAACATAAAACAATGCTTGAATTAAAAAAACATATTTCTCCTAGCCATGGGCAACGGTATCTTTGATTGCCACATTTGATTTATTTGTTTTAACTACACTTCAAACTATTCTTAGCTGGGAGTGGTTCCGCCTTCAAATAATAGACATTCTGAAAAAAGGATAACCACACCATCAACTTCTATCCATGACTCCATGGCTTCTTTCATGGCTATTAAGTTTTAGTTATTATGTCCTCCTGTTTTACTATGATGACTTCTAATTTCCATTTCATCATTCATTATATTTCTACATGGATTTCATTTTCATCGTTTCATTATATTTCTACATGGATTTCATTTTCATCGTTTTAGTATATTGTTCCATGGTTTTACTGATTTCAGCTATATGACCTACTTTTAGTATGTATTCCTACCTTCTCTTTTAATGTGAAAATATGACTTTATGAGATCAGAGATTGATATTTTCGTAAAAGATGTATCAGATATCTGAACCCACATTGACTAAGCATATGTGATTCGTAATATACTCTGGAACTTATGAACGGAAAAGCGAAGAGACTGTGCTAGTGTGTCTTATAATTGAGTTGATGCCTAGATCTCCATGTTGCGTTGATTGAAAACCAAAGTCTTCAAAGATCTGGGCTTCAAGGATCTGATATGGACAGTTTTGTAAAATTCAATTCAAGCATTGATTTGAGAAAGTCGAGTTGGAGCAAGTCGAGTTTGCCAACGAAAATGCAGTTGAGGTTTCAAGCCGTAAAATCTTCGAGCGGCGGGCCAAATTATTTCTCACTAGCCAATCTACTAAGGTCTGAAAAATAAATTAATGTAAATCTTCATCAGTATTTTTAATAAAAATTGGTTGGGTTTTTGGCTTTGGCATTTTCTACAATTTTTTATGAAGTCATGGTTTCCCAATTTCTTGTTGGAATATTGAGGATTTCAGCACAATTATTTATGGCAATTTTTTGAAGAAATTTTTAGTAGGAAAATTATAAATTAATAGAAGGAATATTTTAGTGGTATCAGAGTTGGTGCTCCTACCAACCTGAGTGTTTTTATCTTTTTATAAAACCGGAAGATAGGGAGTTCATGACATATAGGAAAAAGAAGGAAGGAAAGGAATTTCCCCATCCAAAATGGGAGGAGGAAGAAGTAAAAATGGATGATAAAGAAGATCAACCTCAGGGAAGCATTATGCATGCCTTGAGTGATTTAGCTAGGGGACAACAAGAGTTGGTATATGGACAACAGGAGTTGGTAGGGACAATGGCCAAAGGGTAACAATATTAGTGCAAGCTCTCACTCAAACATTAGTGATCATCTAAGGAAACTAACTAATATCCAATTGAAGTGGTGCAAGAGGCTCAAAAATTAGTCCAAAAGGGTCAAGCCGTCAGGAAGGACATCATATAAAAACTAGCAATAAAGCCACTCTTGTCCGTCCACCACCAAGAAAATCGACACCTATACCTCTTCTACTGAATTGTTTGGAGAAGCTAGTAGATAATTAAGGTCAAGCTAGGTGAGATGAGGATTTATCTTACTGTTTTAGGGAATGTCAAGAATTGGGGGAAGAGTTCCATGAAACTATGTCTCTTAATGTCTTATGCACTACCAAGTATCAGAATAATCCAAGGATCACAATCGAGGACAGCATAATTACGAGATTCCTAAAAAGGTGAGGAAAAACACTATTCCCTCCTTTGATATCACATCTTGTTGCACAACCCATGCCTAGGTCCAAAATCTAGATACTTATTTCCAACTTAACCCAATGGAAGAATTAGATGCTATATAGTATGATACCTTACATTTGGAGGGTGAGGCACACAAATGGTGGTACCATGGGCTAACCGCTTTGGTTCACTCTAGTATTACTTCCTACTTGGAATTTATAGAGAAGTTGATCAAGTGCTTTGACAAGAAAGAACTTGAATTACATTGTCAAGGAGTTGGTACAACTTCGATAAAAAGGTACTCCATAAACCTATATTTCAGAATTTCATAAGTTGGCAATGATGGTTCCAGATATATCTTAGAGGAGGTTGGTAGTATTGTTCCTGGAAGGTTTTTCTAAACCATTACGTGGTTGGTTCAAAGAATTCAAACCAAACACACTACAAGATGTGATAGCCTAAACAAGAGATATGAAAGATGCAATTCCAGAAAGGGCCCCAATAAAATTCACTCCTCCCTAGAAATACAAAGAAACAAAACCATGATAGGGGAAGGGAAAAGAGAAAGACACTAGGGATGAATTAAGAAGGAAAACACTTTGCTTCAGTTGCAAGGAAGCACAAGAAATATGGCATAGATGCATGGGGAAGGTAAGGTGCACTATATAGAGGTGTTATCAAACAATGAAGAAGAGAAGGAACTATAGGCCATGTCGGATAATGAGCATAGCAGTAGTTATTGGGAACCACTGTAGAGTCAGGAAAAGGGTTTTATAGTCAAACTTTTCTGTGTTCCTAGATACAACACTTTCATAGTTGGAGGAGTTGTGCAGGGCCAACAAGTCACCATCCTTATCGATGGGGGTTCCACCCATAATCTCATAGATGTAGTCTAGGTAGCCAATGAGGCATCTAACTACATAAGAGTTAGAGGGATTTGATGTTGAGGTGGAAAGTGGATGTCTCTTGGAATGCACAAGGAGGATTCCATAGATGGATCTCAATATGGAGATTATTCCTTTACTAGCAATTTCTATTTGGTTGAGTTATTTGACACCAATATAGTGTTGGGGATCAAGTGGCTTATTTCCAAGAGACATTAGAAGGATTATTGAACCACGAAGATGGAGTTTATCACAAGTAATGAGTAGAGAGTATTGTTGTAAGTTATGAACAATGGTGCTCTCAAGGTTGTCTTAGCCAACAAAATGGAGGCCACCTTTCGACATGGAGACATATCATGGGCAAAAGAATGCAAGATGAAAATACAAAAAAAATCCTAACAACAACATGAATTACCCATAGGATATCCAAGCATTATTGAGCCAACATCATAAGGTATTTAGAGAGATTCTACTAATAAGACCTCCTGAGAGGGGGCTTTAGCACATCATATAACAAGAGATAGGAGTGAATCTATTTATAACAACTCCTTATAGGCACCTTAAAAGACTTGAGGAAGAGATTGTGAAGAATAACAAGGAGTTACTGGATATAGGGCACATAAGGACTTGCTTGATCCCATTCACCTCTTCAGTCCTGTTATTAAAAAATAAGGATGGGTCCTTGAGGATGTGTACTGACTCCAAGGCCTTGAATAGGAGGAAAATCAAAAATAGGTACCAAATACCAAGGATCAGTGAGTTATTAGGTGGACTACATGGGGCAATTTATTTCTCAACATTTGATTTACAATTAGAGTATCACCAAATCAAGGTGTGTGAGCAAGATGAGCATAAGACCACTTTTGGATTCCATTATGGACATTATGAATTATTGGTCATGTCATTTGGTTTAACCAATGAACCTACAACCTTCCAGACATGCATGAACCATATTTTCAAGAAGTAGCTACGGAAGTTACTATTAGTATATTTTTATGATCTCCTCATATATATCAGCAATTGGGAGGAGCACATTAGACAGTTGAATGAAGTGATGAGAATACTAGAGAAGTAGTCCCTTTCACTCAAGAGTCCAAATATGAATTTGGAATGAAGGAGATTCTCTGTCAAAATATTATCAATGTGCGGGGGGGTACAAGTGCACTAGGAAAATTTTTGGGCTATACCTTATTGGCTAATTCCTAAGACTCTCCCAAATCTATGAGGATTTATGGGCATATGCAACTACTATAGGTGATACATATGGTGGCAACCGTAATAGATTTAAACAACAATGAAGATTTTAGATGGACTAAAGAGGTACAACATATTTTTGAGAGGTGTAAGGAGGTGATGAGAACTTTCCCAGTCCTAGTGCTACTTGACTTCTCTCTCCCCTTTGTATTAGAGTGAAAAGCATCGATGGAAGGAATAGAGGTTGTGTTAATATATCACAATCACCCAATAGCTTTCGAGAGTTAGAAGCTAAGGGATACAAAAAGAACGATTAGAGGAATTCTTAGGTAAAAAATGGGCCTTTAAACAAAAAATTTACTAAAAAGTTTAACTTTATAAGAACTAATAGGATTAAAGATGATGATGTCATCCACAGGGGTAAATATTTTGGATGGAAACGAAGCAAGCTACTATTTCTTTTAAATTGTATTTTCAGGTTATCTTCTTATAGGTTTACTCAAATGTCAAGTGTTGACACTCATTGGATGTAGAATTAAATTCCACAACCAACGAGTACCTACTATGTATACTTCTAAGTAGACACACATCGAATATAACTGAAAATACATGAAAAAATGTGAACACGATTTTTTCATGTATTTTCAATTTTCCCTGATGTGATTCTACTGAGAAGTATGTAGAGTAGGTACTAGTTGGATGTAGAATTTCATTCCACATACATTTGTTTTTATTCAATGTGGATCTACTTGTTGGATGTGAAATTTAATTCTTCATCCAATGAGTGTCTACACTTGAAATTTGAGTAAACCTAGAAGGAAATAAGTCAAACATACATTAAAAAATAGTTTCTTTTTTTACTTTAAAAATTCATAACTCTTATTTTATTATTTTCCTTAGGAGGCTCATTTTAGACCTCAACTTCCCCCTAATTCTCTATTCCATCTATGATAAGGAAATGTTTTTCATCATGCATTTAGTTGAAAAATTCAAGTAGTGTTTGGTAGGTTGAATGTTCATGGTCAAAACTGTCCACGCTAGTTTGAGATACTTCCTAGAGAAAGAAATATGAATGAGAGGCATAAAAAATGGGTTAATAAGATATAATCCTATGATTTTAACATTGAACATGTCAAGGGGAAAAGAATGTGGTAGCGGATTCCCTCTCGAGGAAACCAACAACATGTTCTAACATGGAGATCAATATTGATTAGAAGGAACTTTTTCTAGTAGAGTACTCCAAAAATAAACTTACATGTGAGTTTATGTATTGAATGATCCAGGATAACAGGTACAAGATAGTATATGACATCATTCTCTACAAAGACAAGATTTATATGGTCCTTGTGTTGAGGCTCAAAGAAAAATTCATGAAAGCTTCCCATGATTCACCTCTTGCGAGTCATTAAGGATATTTCAAAACATATCGATGGGAGAGGGAAAGATTCGCTTAGAAGGGCCTCAAAGATGATGTATGGAGGCATGTGACAGAGTGTACAAATTTCCAGTAGAATAAGGTGGAACATACTCATTCCGTTGGATTATTACAACCATTAGCGATCCAAAATAAAAAAAATGGGAGAGTATTTTCATGGATGGTGTTATACGGGAATAGTGTCCACATCGATGCTACTATTCCCACTAAGATGAGTGGCTATCTTATAAACAAACAATCAAAGTCTACTATTGATTCCTTTTATGAAAATAGATGAGAGGAGAACCAAGAGGGCCAGCCTAAGTCTTGTGCTCGATTTCCTCTCCTTCTTCATAGAGTTTTGTTGCTCGCTCTTTGTCTGCTCAGCTTCAAAAGGACCTGTAGAATCTCAGAAACATACTACTATGCAAGAAACAAGGATCTAAATTCATAAATAATGCAGGATCAGATGTACATTAACCATATACAAGCATATATAAACAAGTACACCAGGATATGGAAGGAAACAAGAATAGCTTTATTCAAATAAAAAGTAGCAAGAGGATTACAACCATGAGCAGTTGTGACCCAGCATCATCCTCCAGCTAAGAAGCCCTTCTTTCACCTCAAGCAAAGCAAAATCACCCAACACTGTGAATATACACCAAAATACCAAGAACACTTCTCTATAGATTACGAAATTTCAGCCTCTGGATCTCTGGGATGAGGGATCCATATATAGATGATTACAGAGAGGTGATTCATCTTTTGGGATCTTGATTAGTGTCTTCTCTCTGATATTTCCTGATTCCACTTGGATAATGGAGATCTCTTACTCATCCTTGGTCGCAAATGGAGTGGAAAGTGTCATAGGGGAAGCTTCTGGAAGATTCCATGATCTTCCACCTCGCATTTTGTCCCTGCCATTTGTCCATTCCTGACCATCGCACCCTACAAAGGAGTAAAAGAGTATGCATCACACCCTGTACATTGGGAAGGTGATATGCATCGCACCCTCTACATGGAGCTTTCAATATGGTCCAGTTTTGACCATTTTTGAGCAGTTTTCAGTGGAGAACTTCTGGGAGATGATGTAATCAGTTGACCTTGTTCCTTTAGGCAGTGAAGCAACACTTTTAGGGACTTAGGAGCCCTCAGTTTATGGACATTTATGATTGGGGTTGAAGTGCTTAAAAATGTCTATAACACCCCTTTAGCCTTCAAACTTGTGCCATGTGCCCTACTTTGCCTTCTTGAGTGCATGGGCACACCTTGAAGCCATGAAGCCTCTCCCTTCAGCCTTCATCTTTGTGTCATGCACCCTCCTTGTCTCCCTTGAGTACACAATTCACTTTGGAAGCTTGAAGCCTTCTCCTTCGTCCTTCGTATTTGCATCATGCGCACTACCCTAATTGCCTCATTCTCTTGAGCGCATTCTGAAGCCTTGAAGTCTTTTCCCTTTAGCCCTTCAGCCTTTTGAAGTGTGCTCTTACGCCCAGAAGCTCTCCTTGCTCTTTCCAAGTGCACTAATAAAGCATGAACAAAAAATATGCATTAAGCATGTTAGAATAGGATATTTTCAGGATGATGGTTGCTTGTCATGAGTGATTGGAACTACAGATATTTCAAGAAGATCGTGGCCAACATGCATAAACAAGATCAGGAAAAGAAGGAAAGAAAAGGAAGCATTAAAAGAATAGGAACACAATGAAGTCTCGATGATCGAAGTACCCCGAAAGCTCCATAAGATCAAAGACCCTTTGGAGGGTGAAGGCTTAAACTGTAGAAATTAGGTTGTAGATTTGCAATTGTTCAAGAAATTTTAATCAAATCACAAGACAAAAACCTACACTATTGCTTTGCAGACTTTAATTCACAATTTAGAACATAAATCTTAGACATGCAAGAAGAAATAACACACATGCAACAAGTATTTTTATCTTTGGAAAGTAATCTACTAAAAACCCCAATGCTTTCTTGCATTAATCAAATGAATAGAGATGTATTACAATTGCTTTGATCAACTAAGCTCACCCTACAACTGCACAACCTATCTCTCCGCTCACTGAAGGCCTCTGACCTATACTTAGTCAAATTTTGCCTTGGCTTGAGCTCCTATTTACTTGTGTTGTTTCTTGAGGAATTAGCCCCTCTTATTTAGGAAATTCCTTTAATTGAATTGTGCAGTTCCTTAGGCTAATCATCTAACTAGGATTTATAGTTAATCATCTGACTAGTCTAAAAGTGATGTTACACTACCTTGGAATCTCCACCTCAACTCGGTAACTCAAATTCTCTACATGCACTAGCTATTTTGGGTTGATTGATTAGTTAACTAGATGATCATCGAGTTTGACTGAAGTCCACTGCTTAACTGGCCTTCCATTAGTTCCTCCAAAAGTTGGAACTAGTTTAATTGAAAACAACCTGAGATATATGACCTTAATTGCTACAAATTAGCAATCACACATGCAAAAATGAACTCTAAATCCTCCAACTCAAATTTACCGAGTAAATTGGGTGACAAAATCCACGTCACACAAGTTAACATCATCCAAGTTGTCTGCCAATGTGGAAATTCAAATTTTCTCAATTTAATCAAGGCAAAATCAAATTGAGAATTTCTTGTTGCATTTTTCAACAATCCATCTTAGCAAGAAAGGTATTATCAACAATCCCTATCCTGCACCTATGGAAATTGAACTTCCCTCTTGACAAAGCCTTTGTTAAAATATCATCATCTTGTTCCTCTATCGGAATGTACTGCAACAACATTATCTACCTCTGCACACAGTCATGTAAATGATGATACCAAATATCTATATGCTTGGATCGATCGTGAAAAACATGAATTTTCAAATAGCTTGATGCAACTCTGATTATCATAGTAGATCAGAGTTGGATCCATCATCTGACCAAACAATCAAACAAATATATTTCTCATCTAGATCATCTCACATGTTGCTTGACTGGCATCCATGTATTCTTCTTTTGCCAAGTTGAGTGCCATAGACCTTTGCTTCCTACTATACCAATAAACAATTGCGGACACGACACTGAAACTTCCACCTGATGTACTCTTTTGGTCTGATGGACTCCTCACCTAATCTCCACCTGTGAAACCACAAAGCTTCACTCCCTCTGTCTATTTATACCATAGTCGAAACTGGGCAGTGCCTCTGAGGTACCATAGAACATGCTTAGCTTCGCTCAAAAATAATTTGGTTGGCCTTACCATAGCTTGGATCAACTAGTTGATTGCATAACACATATCTGTTCATGTGTTCACAAGATACATTAGTGAACCCACTAGTTTTTGGTAAACAGTAGCATCCACTTCCTCACCTGAAGTGGCATCATCTTTCCTCTAGTTGGTCACTAGAGGTGTCTCCATGGGTTTACAATTGTCCATGCGAAATCTATGAAGTATCTCATTGGCATACTTTCCCTGAGAGACAAACAATTCCCCATCACCTTGTGATACTTCCAATCCAAGCAAGTAGTGCATGAGACCCATGTCCTTCATTTCAACTCTCTTGCAAGGTCCTCCTTGCAAGATCTAATTAGATGTGCATCACTATTTAAAATCAAATCATCAACATATAAGAAAATAATCAACAATTTACCTTCTACCAAGATGTGATAGAGGTTTGCATCTGCTTCACTTTTGGTGAACCCAACCTGGTGAGATAGCTATCAATCCTGGTGAACCAAGCACGGGGTGCTTGCTTGAGACCATACAACGTTCGCTTGAGTCCGTACACATGAGAATCTTGAAGCCTTTTGGTTGCTCGATATACACCTCAACAATAACTCCATTGAGGAGTGTTATTTTTACATCCATCTAGTGTATCTTCCACCCCATCTATGCAGCCAGAGAATGAATTGATCTAATGGATGAGTATCTTGTTATAGGAGCAAACGTATCCTCATAGTCAATCCCCTCAACTTGATAGTACCCCTTGGTCACAAATCTATCCTTGTACTTTTTTATGTTTCCGTCTATTGCATGCTTTACCTTGAATATCCATCTTAAACCCACAACTAATTTATTTGTTGGTCTTGGGATAACTTCCCAAACATTATTATTTAAAATGCATTTGTATTCCTCCACCATTGCATTTACCCACACAGGTTGCTCTACTTCTTCCTCAAAAGAGGATGGCTCAGTCTCTACAAGCTCAGTCATTAGAACCATGTAGCTAATTTACTAATCTGGTGACCTTCTCTACCTGTGTTTATTTTAAGAAACACCCACATTCTCCCTCACATCCTGCACAAGTCTCTTAGCTTCCTTGATCCTTTCCCTACCTTCTCTGGGTGGTTTTTCTTGAGTGGTCATCTCCACTCTATGCTCCTAAACTTGTGGTTACTCCATAACTTCCCGAGGTTCCTCCTTTAGAGCTAAAAGATCCTTTTTCTGGTGGGATTTGAAGCTCCCTCTCAAGAGAGAATCACATGGATTTATCTTCATCAAATTTTACATTCCTTCGCACAATTTTCATTCTAAGGGATGACAAGTACAAATGGTATTTGTGGGGAGTTTTTGTGTAACCAACAAATACCCCCAATTTTGATGTCAACTCTAGATTCTTCCTTGATTCTTTGGAGACATGAAAGTAAGCAGAGGCTCCAGTGAGACACATCTGACTTCCTCCCCGAGAAATCCTCCTTCATTGTAATCATGCTAAGAATCCGATTCCCAGCGACCATTGATCCATAGGCGAGATCTCACTTCTAGACAATCTAGATTCATAGTCCTCTGCAATCTCTGCCTCGGCGTTGCACTTTCCCCTGCCCTGCTTGTCTTTCTTGGGCTTCTTGACAATAACATAAAAGAAACAATCCTTCTCTCTGCTAGGATTATGTTGGTTCAAGATTATGCTGAAATTGGTATTCTCGTTGATGGGAAATTTCTGGCGTTTATCCGTCATCTTCGAAGTCCGTCGGCAAACATATACAGTGGATTGCTGATTGGGGGGAATCCTTGTCTTCTAACTGACCATGGACAGAAACCGCTTGTAAGTTAACATAGAATGCACACCGACGTAACCCTTGTCGTACTCGAGCTCGCCGTCGAAGAATGTCAGGCGATAAGCCATCGCGAAGCTCTCCATTGCCGATCTTAGACTACACAGCAAAGAAAACATCAACAGATGGAAAATAAAATTACGAATCCATAAAGCTTTACCCTCTGAATCAAAACCTTTGAAGACGTACCCAACATAAAAGCAATTGTAGAAAAATTAATATCTCGGTCCGATCAAATAGTTTTTCCAAAGAAAATTGAACTGGACTATGTCGGCAGTTAGAGTCGGCGGAGAGGTGAATTAATCGGCCCCATAACACCTAAATCCATCAAATTCAAATAGAATGAAATGCCATATCATCATGGATATAATCAATTAATAAATGCATTCCCATCGCCTCAATGGCTGCAGAGCCAAAAATAGCCACCGAGCCGAAGCGAAGATTTTCGAATAATGTCCGTGACTGAAGCTGAAGGTGTTATTATTTCTTGCATGAAAAGAAAACAAAAGAAATTCACAATCTAATTCTGTTTCTGACAGCAAAACTGGCACACAACGAAACACATAAACTCAACTTACCTTCATGAAAAACAAGCCCTCCAACGGATTCGATCTCGTGGCCTGGCACATGCCGATGCGTCAATCCATATAGAGGGATGACATTTTGGCTCTATACCTAGACGAATGCTAGCAATTCCGCAGCCTCTTATTTTGTATCGCTAATTAAATATTGATATTATTTTCCCTAATTAAAAACATAAAAAATAAAGCCTTTATTTCCGAAAAATTAAATTGTTTCGCATGCTGTTTTTCAAAAAAGTTATGGCGGTGGACACATGAAGCTCTGGAACATAATGTGGTGTGACCCTCCTCCAATTCAAAAAATTCGAGCTTGGCCCCTCCTGTCATTTTGCCATTAAAATTGGTATTTATCCAGATCATTAATGAAGTTAAATTTAGCTTTCTTCTTTTGTATTTTTCCTTTTGCATTTTGCTTAGTTTTTGCGAGAAAAGTTGACTGCCACATTTCGTGTTGGCGAAGCAAGTGGGTGTGAAGTGTCACTCATGATTAATGTGTGAAGGTTAGGTTTGAATCCGCTCCATAGCCTTCTAAAATTAAACAAGTAGACCTAGGTTTTTGCAACAATAAGCATATATTCCAAAAATTTATAACTGCTGAGAGATATAATGACAAACATAACTACATTAAAATTGTGTGTTCATAAGTGTGAATACAAAAAAAAAAATTAACAGAACCAATAGTATATACTTCAAAAAGAGGAACAAATTTAAAATTAATGTTTTCAAAATCTCATACTTGTTTGAATGTCAAGAGTTCTTTTAATCCAAAATAGTGTTGATTGAAGAACCAATTAGATAGTCGGTGTAAGAAAATGACAATTTTATCAAAATTAATAGTGTAATTGTAATAAAATTTGGTTGCTCAAATTTTAATACTGACAAATCGAAAAAAAATCAAAATATAAAATTTTTAGCCTTATTTATTTAGGAAGTCAAAGTTTTCATTAATTTAAAACTCTACTTGAATTTCTAATAATCTAAATTCAAAATTGAGTAATATATTTCAGGATATCATTTGGAAAAAGAATAAAAATATCATTAATAATATATTACTATAAAAAATTTAGCATTAATAATATATTACTTTCATGAGATTTGTACATAAATTAAAAGTTGTTATGTTTTTTAAATTTTTATATTTCAGTCAAGTTTTATTAGCACAACCATTTGAGGATGGGCCTCATTAGTAAGGCGGCCCAAGATCAAATCTCACGTGGGTGGTTGTGCCCTGTGTTAGGGAATGAGACATGCTAAAATATCCAACCAGCGTAAGACTAGTGTGGTCCAGGACGAGTGTGATCCCCGGGTGACTTTGACGGATAAGATGCCGCTGGGTCGCGACTCATCAAACCATTGGTCAAGCCTGGAGGATCACAGACAACTTGACAAACAAACAAACAAGCAAACAAACAACAAAAAATTTTAATATTTCAAACTTTTATTATTAAGCTACTTTCATTTGTTGAAGCTTCATGTTGTCCTTGAAATTTCAGGTTGCCTTTGAACTTTACTAAATAAATAATTAATATGCATCTTGCAACAAAGCAATAAATATTGTATAAATTAATATATACACCTTTGAATTTGAAATACTTCAAATCCAAGAATCTATATCCCTAACATTTATTATTTTATTATAGAGTGCATATTATTTACTTAGAAAATATGTCTTAAATATTTCATATTCCATTCAAACAACTTAGAGGTTATACTTGACCACACAATCCTAAGTTCATCTTGATGTCTCTATACTTGACCACACAATCCAAATGGAAATAAAACTAAGGAATTTAGCATAATCATTTTTGGAGTTAGGCTATGTAATCCACATAAGCCATAATATACAATAACTTCTCCCAATATTCTTATAAGGCCTTATATTTTAACATAATAAAACTTAAGATTATATATGGGTAAAAGGCAGTACAATTTAATGTCACCAACTATCTCCCAAGACATATAGGTGTTGGGTGCAAGAATTGTTGTCAAGCAGACTCCTTCAACACTTAATTGTCAACCCAAGGGTTTCGTAAACTTAGAGACGAAGAACAGGAAATACCAGAAATGATATGAACTTTTCCAAACTCTATCCCTACTTCCTAAATTGTAATCTTGCAGAATCAAAAAGAAAAGATCATTTGCCAATTTACACCAAAGATATTCTAGTGCTGGAATATGAAAGAAAGTACTTTTGCAGGAAAACAAATGAAAGGAATTCTCAAAACCTCTTGCAACAAGCTTTGAAAATGTAAATCTATGTTTATCTTTAGTATAGTTGTGTTTCGGATTAATAATTGGACCCTTAAAGATATCTGGCTCCTTTCAAATCTTCCTTCTTGTACTAAGTTATTATTCATGTACTTCTACAATGTGCTTGCACTAGTACCAAAATAAAGTTTAGGTGTTGGGAGTATACTTTACACCTGTAAAGAAGATTTATGTATTTATGCAAAAACTCTAAACTTTACACTTGTACTGAAGATTTATGTCTTTATGCAGGAACTCTAAGCCTCAAGGCTAGAGCACTTTGTTCCTATATCAGGAGATTGATTCTTGTACCGGGACAGAGGTTACTACACCAAGCTTTCCAATCCTTCTTTCGAGAAAATAAAGAATGTCTAAAACAATAATTAATTCCAAAGTCAAAGCACACTTTTAATTAAGGAACTTCTGCATGTAATCTAAGAGATCATCTAGATGTGACAGCAGTCTTCAAACCTGAAATAGTTATCCACACTACTAATCTGCATGTGTAACCTTTTAAACCCAGAAAGATTTCCTTTAAGAATTATTACGCATGAATAAGATCTTTCTTAAATAGTATAAAGTGCAGGCACAGATCAGTGTGTGTCACAACAACGTTTTGTTTCAGAAGTGTATTTAGTTCTAAATATCAAGAGAACTTCAAAATGGAAACCACACTTTTCAGAATCGCATTAAGACTTAATAGAAATCACACTCTTTAGGATTGCATTAAGATTTATCAAACAAAAACAAAAGACCATTACTATAATGAACCGGAAGAATCAATATGTGAAACTACAAACGCACTGGTGCAGGAATGTGTACTTGCACGATCTAGGCAGAAAACAAGATTAAACTTCAAAGAAGGAAATCATGAGATTAAACTTCAATCGAGATCGCACACCACAGATCCGTCACATTGTAATGAAATCAAATTTAAACCTTGCAGAAAGATAAAAGAAACATTTGCTTACTTCACACTTTGCATTAAAAATAATTAACACACCTTAAACGAAAAAGAGAAGAACGCAAGGGAGAACGAGCTGACTTAACTAGGCCCTAGCCAACCAACTTGTTTCCCTATTTAGGAAACGAAAAGACTCGGATCTTTAATCAACGCATCAACACAAAGTTACAGAGCAAGATTGAGAAAACATGGCGTAGTTATTTTATATTAATGATTAGCAAATATACATCATGAATTCGAATCCAGCCCAAAACAAGGGTGATATAAGAAAAATTACAAAAGGGCAGAATCACAGTATCCTTGCTATATCTATCACTCGCTACCATTTTCTATCTGAGTCCTATGTTTTATACATTCATCCAGGCCTGCGGCCGTAACCAAATTACAACAAGCATTCCAATCTGAGCCTTTCGGCCATAACAAAATAACAACAACAGCTCGTGCTAAGCCTTTCGGCTATAACAAAACTCTATTCTAGGTATTCAATTGGCGACCTAATCTCCACCATATCCCTGATTTTCCTCCATGCTCCAAGCCTAACTCAAGTTAATCGTTCCAGAACACGGTGTCCGCATGGAGTGGTGACCTTGAAGATTCGCTAGTGGTGCAGGAATCCTACATTCACTCGACCATGCTAACAAGATAATTAATTCATTGTCCATCAAATACTTTCTGGGAAGAGAAATATTAGTTTGCAAAGATTTAAAGGCATAAAATCTACGAAAATGAATAACAAAAAACACATTTGTAACCCTTAAACATGAAACATAAAGCTAGTGCAGGAAGGGATACGATTCTTGGACTAGTGTAGGAATCAGGGAGTTTACAAGGTTAAAACATAGGTATAAGGTTATGGTTTTGAAGGGAAAAAGGGTTGAAAAATGGAGCAATTTAGCCTACCAACAATAGGTATCAAATTACATGCTTGTGTTTGCATATAAATAACCAAAACTAGTTATTGTAGAGTAAGCACAAATGAGATCATAATAACTAGTTTGATCTTGTGTAATTGTGGACAATGTTATCACATTAGTCAATGGCAATCTCCCAAGTCCTACAACTTGGGTATAACGATTCACACAATGATATTTTTCAGATCCATAACAACCCAAAGGGCTCTTAAACTTTATGATAGCCCAAAGACTCTTTAGGCTCTATAACAACTTGTTGTTGCTGCTACAACACCCTCCGAAAATTTCACTACATTCAAATTTTGGAGCCTACTTCACTGTCATATCTAGTGCCGCTTTGGTCGTCAAGTGTCATTCGGGTTATCCTATGTGTTTCAAGAATTCTTAATTGTTCTCATTGGTTGTTGCACTGGTTAGAACATCTTTAGTGCATTTCATGGTCAAGACATCTTTGTTGTTACAAAACGACGCTTTTTGGTCATAGTTGCACACACTTTGTTCATTGTACATAGGTAATGTATGTAAAGTGGTGTTTTGATGTATATTTATGCTTGTTCAAGCCTGTCTAAGTTTTATCAATGAGTTGGTATGTGTCGCACATGGTTTTATGTTTGAACTCATCATGTTCTCCCCTCGTCCCATCTTCCAAACTTAAACAAATTTTGGTTGCAAAGTGAACCCATTGAGGCGAGAAGCACATGGCCACACTCTTAATCCTTGATCGGGAATCCTTCATTGTTCGAAAGTGCGTCATGCGCCCTCCAAGAGCACATAACGCACTCCACAAACATCATTCTGCTTCCTGTGAGAAACCAAGTCTTCCTTTGAGCGCACTCCTTCAACCCAAATGAATGTGCCCTCCTTGAGTGCATCCCAAAGGCCTTAAACTCCACCCTTCAGCCTTCCACAGTTTCCCATGCTCCCTCTTAGCCTTCAAACTTGTGCCATGTGCCCTACTTTGCCTTCTTGAGCACATGGGCACACCTTGAAGCCATGAAGCCTCTCCCTTCAGCCTTTAGCTTTATGTCATGTGCCCTCCTTTTCTCCCTTGAGCGCACAATTCACTTGGGAAGCTTGAAGCCTTCTCCTTTGTCCTTCGTATTTGAGTCATGCACCCTACCCTAATTGCCTCATTCTCTTGAGCGCATTCTGAAGCCTTGAAGTCTCTTCCATTTAGTCCTTCAGCCTTTTGAAGTGTGCTCTTACGCCCAAAAGCTCTCCTCGTTCTTTCCAAGTGCACTAATAAAGCATGAAAAAAAAATATGCGTTAAGCATGTTAGAATTAGGATATTTTCAGGATGATGGTTGCTTGTCATGAGCGATTGGAACTACAGATATTTCAGGAACATTGTGGCCAACATGCATAAAGAAGATTAGGAAAAGAAGGAAAAAAAGGAAGCATTAAAAGAATAGGAACACAATGAAGTCTCAATGATCAAAATACTGGGAAAGCTCCATAAGATCAAAGACCCTTTGTAGGGTGAAGGCATCAACTATTGAAATAAGGTTTTAGATTTGCAACTGTTCATGAAATTTTAATCAAATCACAAGACAAAAACCTACACTATTGCTCTCTGGACTTTAATTCACAATTTAGAACAAAAATCTCAGACATGCAAGAAGAAATAACACTATGCAACAAGTACTTTTATCTTGGGAAAGCAATCTGCTAAAAACCCCAATGCTTGCTTGCATTAATCAAATGAATAGAGATGTTTTACAATTGCTTTGCTCAACTAAGCTCACCCTACAAGTGCACAACCTATTTCTCCGCTTACTGAAGGCCTTTAACCTAGACTTAGTCAAATTTTGTGTCGGCTTGAGCTCCTATTTCCTTGCATTGTTCCTTGAGGAATTAACCCCTTTTAATTAGGAAATTCCTTTAATTGAATTGTGCAATTCCTTAGGCTAATCATCTAACTAGGATTTATAGTTAATCATTTGACTAGTCTAAAATTGAAGTTACATTGCCTTGGAATCTCCACCTCAACTCAGTAACTCAAATTCTCTACATGCACTAGCTATTTTGGGTTGATTGATTAGTTAACTAGATGATCATTGAGTTTGACTGAAGTCCCACTGCTTAACTGGCCTTCCACTAGTTCCTCCAAAAGTTGGAACTAGTTTAATTGAAAACAACCTGAGATAGCTGACCTTAATTGCTATGAATTAGCAATCACACATGCAGAAATGAAATCTAACTCCTCCAACTCGAATTTACTGAGTAAATTGGGTGACAAAAATTAACATCATCCAAGTTGTCTGCTGAAGTGGAAATTCAAATTTTCTCAATTTAATCAAGGCAAAATCAAATTGAGAATTTGTTGTTGCATTTTTCAAAAATCCATCTCAGCAAGAAAGGTATTATCAACAACCCCTATCCTGCACCTATGGAAATTGAACTTCCCTCTTGACAAGGCCTTTTTTAAAATATCATCATCTTGTTCCTCTATCGGAATGTACTGCAACAACATTATCTGCCTCTGCACAGAATCATGTAAATGATGATACCAGATATCTATATGCTTGGATCGATCATGAAAAACGGGATTTTTCAAATAGCTTGTTGCAACTCTGATTATCATAGTAGATCAGAGTTGGATCCATCATCTGACCAGACAATCAAACAAATATATTTCTCATCTAGATTGTCTCACATGTTTCTTGACTGGCATCCATGTATTCTTCTTTTGCCAAGTTGAGTGCCACAGATCTTTGCTTCCTACTATACCAGTAAATAATTGCGGACACGGCACTGAAGCTTCCACCTGATGTACTCTTTCGGTCTGATGGACTGCTCACCCAATTTGCACCTATGAAGCCACAAAGCTTCACTCCCTCTGTCTATTTATACCATAGTCCAAACTGGGCAGTGCCTCTGAGGTACCATAGAACATGCTTAGCTTCTCTCAAAAATAATTTGGTTTGCCTAACCATAGCTTGGAACAACTAGTTGATTGCATAACACATATTTGGTCATGTGTTCACAAGATATGTTAGTGAACCCACTAGTTTTTGGTAAACAGTAGCATCCACTTCCTCACCTGAAGTGGCATCATCTTTCCTCTAGTTGGTCACTAGAGGTGTTTCCATGGGTTTGCAATTGTCCTTGCAGAATCTATGAAGTATCTCGTTGGCATACTTTCCTTAAGAGACAAACAATTCCCCATCACCTTGTGATACTTCCAATCCAAGGAAGCAGTGCATGAGACCCATGTCCTTCATTTCAAACTCTCTTGCAAGGTCCTCCTTGCAAGATCTAATTAGATGTGCATCACCATTTAAAATCAAATCATCAACATATAAGAAAATAATCAACAATTTACCTTCTACCAAGATATGATAGAGGTTTGCATCTGCTTCACTTTTGGCAAACCCAACCTGGTGAGATAACTATCAATCCTGGTGAACCAAGCACGGGTTGCTTGCTTGAGTCCATACAATGCTTGCTTGAGTCCGTACACATGAGAATATTGATAAAAAATCTTGAAGCCTTTTGGTTGCTCGATATACACCTCCTCAATAACTCCATTGAGGAATGTTGTTTTTACATCCATCTAGTGTATCTTCCACCCCATCTATGCAGCCAGAGAATGAATTAATCTAATGGATGAGTATCTTGTTATAGGAGCAAAGGTATCCTCATAGTCAATCCCCTCAACTTGAGAGTACCCCTTGGCCACAAATCTGTCCTTGTACTTTTTTATGCTTTCGTCTGTTGCATGCTTTACCTTGAATGTCCATCTCAAACCCACAACTGATTTATTTGTTGGTCTTGGGATCAATTCCCAAACATTTTTAGTTAAAATGGATTTGTATTCCTCCACCATTGCATTTACCCACATAGGTTGCTCTACTTCTTCCTCAAAAGAGGATGTCTTAGTCTCTACAAGCTCAGTCATTAGAACCATGTAGCCAGTGTACCGAACTGGTGACCTTCTCTACCTATGTTTATTTTAAGGAACACCCACATTCTCCCTCGCATCCTGCACAAGTCTCTTAGCTTCCCTGATCCTTTCCCTACCTCCTCTAGATGGTTTTGCTTGAGTGGTTATCTCCACTCTCTGCTCCTCAACTTGTGGTTGCTCCATAACTTCTCGAGGTTCCTCCTTTAGAGCTAAAGGATCCTCTTCTGGTGGGATTTGAAGCTCCCTCTTAAGAGAGCATCACATGGATTTATCTTCGTCAAATTTTACATTCCTTCACACAATTTTCATTCTAAGGGATAGCAAGTACACATGGTATTTGTGGGGAGTTTTTGTGTAACCAACAAATACCCCCAATTCTGATGTCAACTCTAGATTCTTCCTTGATTCTTTGGAGACATGAAAGTAAACAGAAGCTCCAAAAATGATCAAGTGAGACAAAACTGTCTTTCTGTCTGAGAAATCCTTATTTGATGTAATCATGCCAAGAATTTGATTCCCGGTGGCCGTTGATCCACAGGCGAGATCTCACTTCTAGACGATCCAGATTCATAGTCCTCTGCAATCTCTGCCTCGGCGTTGCGCTTTCCCCTGCCCTTCCTCTCTTTCTTGGGCTTCTTGACAGTAACATAAAAGAAACAATCCTTCTTTCTACTAGTATTATGCTGATTCAAGATTATGCTGAAACTGGTATTCTCGTTGATGGGAAATTTCTAGCGTTTATCCGTCATCTTCAAGATTCGTCGGCAAACGAATATGGTGGATTGTTAATTGGGGTAAATCCCCATCTTCTAACTGACCATGGCTTGAAACTGCCTGTAAGTTAACAGAGAATGCATGCCGATGTAACCCTTGTCGTACTCCAGCTCGCCATTGAAGAACGTCAGGCGATAAGCTGTCGCGAAGCTCTCCATTGCCGATCTCAGACTCCACAACAAAGAAAACATCAACATACGACAAATAAAATTACGAATCCAGAAATCTTTACCCTTTGAATCAAAACCCTTGAAGACATACCCAACATAAAAAAACAATAGCAGAAAAATTAATATCCCAATCTGATCAAACAGTTTTTTCAAAGAAAATTGAACCAGACTATGTCGGCAGTTAGAGTCGATAGAGAGGTGAATTAATCGACCCCGTAACGCCTAAATCCATTAAATTCAAATCAAATGAAACACCAT
The DNA here is from genome assembly GCA_000404065.3 of Pinus taeda. Lineage (NCBI taxonomy): Eukaryota > Viridiplantae > Streptophyta > Pinopsida > Pinales > Pinaceae > Pinus > Pinus taeda. The sequence continues at coordinate 67,459 of APFE031375640.1, forward strand.
ATCATCATGGATATAATCAATTAATAAATGCATTCCCAAAGCCTCAATGGCTGCAGAGCCAAAAACAACCACCGAGTCGAAGCGAAGCTTTTCGAATAACTGTCGTGATTGAAGCTAAAGGTGTTATTATTTCTTTCATGCAAAGCAAACAAAAGAAATTCACAACTAATTATGTTTCTGACAGCAAAACCGACACAACCAAACACGTAAACTCAACTTACCTTCATGAAAAACAAGCTCTCCAACGGATTCGATCTCGTGGCCTGGCACACACAGATGCGTCAATCCATATAGAGGGATGACATTTTGGCTCTATACCTAGACGACTGCTGGCAATTGCGGAACCTCTTATTTTGTATCGGTAATTAAATATTGATATTATTTTTCCTAATTAAAAACAAAAGAATAAAGCCTTTATTTTCGAAAAATTAAATTGTTTCGCATGCTATTTTTCAAAAAAGTTATGGCGATGGACACATGAAGCTTTGGAATGTGACGTGGTGTGACCCTCCTCCGATTCAAAAAATTCGAGCTTGTCCCCTCCTATCATTTCACCATTAAAATTGGTATTTTTCTAGATCATTAATGAAGTTAAATTTAGCTTTCTGCTTTTGTATTTTTGCTTGTGGTTTTTCCCTTGTTTTTGCGAGAAAAGTTGACTGCCACATTTCGTGTTGGCGAAGCAAGTGGGTGTGGAGTGCCACTCATGATTAATGTGTGAAGGTTAGGTCTGAATCCGCTCGATAGCCTTCTAAAATTAAACAAGGAGACCTAGGTTTTTGCAACGATAAGCATATATTTCAAAAATTTATAACTACTGAGAGATATAATGACGAACATAACAACATCAAGATTGTGTGTTCATAAGCGTGAATACAAAAAAAAATTAACGAAACCAATAGGAAATACTTCAAAAAGAGGAACAAATATCAAAATTAATGTTTTCAAAATCTCATACTCATTTGAGTGTCAAGAGTTCTTTTAATCCAAAATAGTGCTGATTGAAGAACCAATTAGATACTCGGTGTAAGAAAATGACAATTTTATCAAAATTAATAGTGTAATTGTTATAAAATTTGGTTGCTCAAATTTTAATAATGACAAATAAAAAAAACTCAAAATATAAATTTTTTAGCCTTATTTATTTAGGAAGTCAATGTTTTCATTAATTTAAAACTCTACTTGAATTTTTAATAATCTAAATTCAAAATTGAGTAAAATCTTTCAAGATAGCATTTGGAAAAAAAAATATCATTAACAATATATTACTATAAAAAATTTAGCATTAATAATATATTCCTTTCATGAGATTTGTACATAAATTAAAAGTTGTTATGTTTTTTAAATTCTTATATTTCAGTCAAGTTTTATTAGCACAACCATTTGAGGATGGGCCTCGTTAGTAAGGCGGCCCAAGATCAAATCTCACGAGGGTGGTTGTGCCTTGTGCTAGCTAATGAGACATGCTAAAATATCCAGCCAGCGTAAGGCTAGTGTGGTCCAGGCCAGGTGCGATCCCCGGGTGACTTCGACGGATAAGATGCCCCTGGGTCGCGACACCTCAAACCATAGGTCAAGCCTGGAGGATCACAAACAACTTGACATTAAACAAACAAACAAAAACTTTAATATTTCAAACTTTTATTATTAAGCTACTTTCATTTGTTGAAGCTTCATGTTGTCCTTGAAATTTCATGTTGCCTTTGAACTTTACTAAATAAATAATTAATACGCATCTTGCAACAAAGCAATAAATATTGTATAAATTAATATATACACCAATGAATTTGAAATACTTCAAATCCAAGAATCTATATCCCTAACATTTATTATTTTATTATAGAGTGCATATTATTTACTTAGAAAATATGTCTTAAATATTTCATATTCCATCCAAACAACTTAGAGGCTATACTTGACCACACAATCCTAAGCATCTTGATGTCTCTATACTTGACCACACAATCCAAATGGAAATAAAACTAAGGAATTTAGCATAATCATTTTTGGAGTTAGGCTATGTAATCCACACAAGCCATAATATACATTAACTTCTCCCAATATTCTTATAAGGCCTTACATTTTAACATAATAAAACTTAAGATTATATATGGGTAAAAGGCAGTGCAATTTAATGTGACCAACTATCTCCCAACACATATAGGTGTTGGGTGCAGGAATTGTTGTCAAGCAGACTCCTTCAACACTTAATTGTCAACCCGAGGGTTTCGTAAACTTAGAGACGAAGAATAGGAAATGCCAGAAATGATATGAACTTTTCCAAACTCTATCCCTACTTCCTTAATTGCAATCTTGCAGAATCAAAAAGAAAAGATCACCTGGCAATTTACATCAAAGATATTCTAGTGCTGGAATATGAAAGAAAGTACTTTTGCAGGAAAACAAATGAAAGGAATTCTCAAAACCTCTTGCAACAATCTTTGAAAATGTAAATCTATGTTTAACTTCAGTATAGTTGTGTTCCAGATTAATAATTGGACCCTTAAAGATATATGGCTCCTTTTAGATCTTCCTCTTTGTACTAAGTTATTATTCATGTACTTCTGCAATGTGCTTGCACATGTACCAGAACAAAGTTTAAGTGTTGGGAGTATACTTTACACCTGTACTAAAGATTTATGTCTTTATGTAGGAACTCTAAACTTTACACCTGTACTGAAGATTTATGTCTTTATGCAGGAAATATAAGCCTCAAGGCTAGAGCACTCTGTTCCTGTAGCAGGAGATCGATTCTTGTACCAGAACAGAGGTTACTACACAAAGCTTTCCAATCCTTCTTTCGAGAAAATAAAGAATGTGTTGACTAAGAAAAATAACTTGCAAAGGTGAACATAACTTTTAAAGTAAATTCCTCAAATCGAAAGATGCTTCAACTAATGTTTTAATGATTAAGACAATAATCAATTCCAAAGTCAAAGCACACTTTTAATTAAGAAACTTTTGCATGTAATCTAAGAGATCATCTAGATGTGATAACAGGCTTCAAACCTAAAATAGTTATCCACACTATTGATCTGCATGCATAACCTTTTAAACCCAGAAAGATTTCCTTTAAGAATTATTACGCATGAATCAGATCTTTCTTAAATAGTATAAAGTGCAGGCATAGATTAGTATGTGTCGCAACAACGTTTTGCTTCAGAAGTGTATTTAGTTCTAAATATCAAAATAACTTCAGAATGGAAACCACACTTTTCAGAATCGCATTAAGACTTAATAGAAATCACACACTTTAGGATCGCATTAAGACTTATCAAATAAAAACAAAAGAGCATTACTATAATGAACTGGAAGAATCAATATGCGAAATTGCAAACGCACTGGTGCAGGAATTCATGCTTACATGATCCAGGCAGAAAACGAGATTAATCTTCAAAGAAGGAAATCATGAGATTAAACTTCAATCGGGATCGCACACTGTTGGCCAAATAAATCGTTCTTGCGGACAAGATCGATCTCCCTAGTATCAAATGGTATCTAGCAACAAGAAGCACAAGCAAATCTACTTTTCTCTAAACATGTTTCAATTCATAAATGAAAGCTAAGAGGTGTAATAGACCCTACCTCGGTCCAACGCTTGTTTATGGAAGCTTTGTTCCAACAGCTTCAAGCAGTTCCCTTTTAATAACCTGCATATACAAACAAACACACATCAAAGAACACCTGCATAGATAATATAATAAAACATGTTCATTATGAAGATCAAGGAGCTCATAAAATAAACCATTAAAGACAGTTCATTGACAAAAACAAACTTGATTGTATTAACTTTATGAATAAAAGAACCTTACAACCTTTGCCTTGATGTTGCACAAGCTCTTTCCAGGGTCCAGTAGGAATCTCCTCTACTTTGAAAAGCCTCACTCACTTCCCAAATGAAATGAAAGGTATGTGATATCTCCTCTCAGAAGCTCAAAAAGGAAGTCTAATTTCCAGTAACATTTACCCTCAAGAATCTTCAGCTTTCAACCTCTCCTACAACCAGCCCAATGCCTGAATTTATAGTGCAAATGGAGGAAGTTGCAGGTCCACCATTGAAGGGATAAGTTCCTCCTTCAATGGGATAAGCCCCTCATATCATGGAGTTAGCTCCCTTAGTTATGGAATGGATGAACCAAGGTGGAGCAGACTTGCCAGTGTAATATTCCTTCTGGAAGCATCCAGATGTGACCAAAGGTGAGTTTTTAAGAGCGAACTCATGCCTTTTTAACTTTTACAGGGGTTCGTACCCATCACTTAATAGACAGAGCAGTCAGGTTCACAGGGGACATGACCATTGAGTGCGGTACTGCAGGCAATGCTAGGAGGAAGTGTGAAACCAGGATTTAAGATATTTTTAAGGTCTTTCTCCCATTTTCAAGGCTTGACATGAAGAGCTGAGGCTTAAGACTTGCAAAGGAGGTATGTATGAGTGGTGATGGACTCACACAAACTGTAGAAAGTC